>SCLH01062666.1:0-19609 GCA_004367855.1 Oikopleura vanhoeffeni
TAGGTTTAAAATGAACGAAAACCGATAACAGCCTAGTCCAACCTTTATATTAAAATATGAGCTAAAATAACAGAAAATTTAAGAAATACCTTATTTTAAAGAGTTTCTGTCACTCAAATCTTTTATAAACTTTTCTCTATGTGTATAATTGTGAGACCAATATTTATCTCTTTAAAAACGATAGTCTGCGATGTTCTAAAAAAATTAGAGACACGTTTGACCTGATCGTTTCTTTGAAAATTCAGTTGATTAATGAAATTTTTTTTTACCAGCCGCCGCGGCGCGTCGTACTTGGCTTTTTTTTTGTGTAAAATCAGCAAATAATTTTCCGTATTCTGAGTCGAAAATATTTTCTTAAAATGGTTTGGAAATGACCTCATATTGACTTTTTCATTTAAAACAGCTTTAAAAAATTGTCAAAAAAGAGAGAAATAAGCTTTATTTGAAAAATAAATATCTAAGTCATTTATTTTAATTTGTTTTCATCTAAAAAAATGACCAAATTAGCAAAAACAGACCAAAATGCAAATATATTAAGGGGGTAGAGGGGCTACTTTTTTGGCATATTTTGACTTTGAGCAAAAATTGTGAGATAACGAAACATTGTAAAGGTAAAATAAAAATAGAATCTTGATGCTCTCACTATTGTAAGATATTATTATTTTGGCATCGCCAGTTAGAGCTAGAGAGCAATTTTTCAAAAAACGCAATATGCTTTCTCCTTTGGTGGATTTTGATTACGATAAGACCTCTTCGAAAAACATTTTCTCAAATTGAATTTTTTTCGACCATATTCTTCAGCATGATGAAAACCCCCGAATCAGCAAGAAAAATTTTCAAAACGTCAATTTCGGATCAAATTTCAATTTCGAAACAAAAAAACCCGAATCTTTTTGTAACCTTTCCAGGCTCATGTAACATACAAAAACTTTAATTTTTGGTTCAACGTAATCTCCACAAGTTCCAACAGCACATTTTTTGAATTTGCTTCAAAATTCGTCTCCAGAGTCTCACAGGGTCTGTAAGTTGATTTCCCCTAGGGTCAAAATTTCGGATACTAAAAAATGTCTTATTTTGCTAAAAACTGCGTCTAGAAAGTAATTAACTCCACTAATCACAAAATTAACCTCAAAAATTAAAAAAAGTTCACAGGTGGTGCTAGAGAGCAAAAACAGTAAATCCTGAATTTGTTATTATGTCCAGAAAAAATGCTCAATTTGATCAAAAACTATGGAAAAAAGGATGAAACTTTAGCTATTAAGAAAATAACTTTTGATTTACTAATAAAATATCCGCAGATGATGCTAGAGATCGAAATCACCCAATGATGAATTTTAGAGAATGTGAATTTCAAGCAAAAAAACCCGAATCTTTTTGCCCCGTTTCCGAGCTCATGTAACACACAAAAACTTCAATTTTTGTTTCAGCGTGATCTCCGCAAGTTTCTACAGCACAGTTTTTAGGATTTGTATCGGAATTCGTCTCAAGAGTCTCACAGGACCTGTAAGTTGATTTCCCCTATAGTTTCGCCGTTGAGGACAACCACGGACAGCCTATGAATTTATACACAATTTAATAAGTTTTACGACTGAATTTCTGTTTGGAAAGCGATTTAGACATGTTCCAATAAATTGTTTATGATAAACCCGTTTTACAATGTTACATAAAACTGAAATTGTAAATCCCGACTTAAGTATTTTGTTAAACATGACTTGCAAAAATGAGCACAAACATAAATTACAATTTGAATTTGGGCCATTTTTCAGATTTTGATAAATTTTACTTCTGTTTTGAAAAAGAGTTTCTTACAGAAAATTTTTTAACAAAAATAATAAGTCTTTTAAAAAAAGTTAAGTTATTTTATGGTATTCTTGAGAAAGGATGATATATTCTGCTGAAATATTGAATCAACATGACCTTTTAAATGATATTGATAAAACGTTCTGTCAATTTTTGAAAATAATTTTTTTTTATTACATTTTATAGAAATATCACGAATTTTCTTCGAAATACTTTCTCAATGAAATAGTGACTACTATTTAATAGTCTCTCGAAATAGTCTGAAGGTGCTTAGTTGTCCGAATTGTTTTTCAAAAAACATTGGAAAATTAAGGAAATGACCTTAGTTTAACTAAATAAACCAACTAATTATAATTTCAGAATTTCATATTTTGGCACTGACTCCTTGGAAAAAGTTCCAAACCTATCCGAGTTAATATTAGACGAGAATCGTCTATCAGAAAATTCAATTTATCCTGGTGTTTTTAAAAATGCAGAGAAAATAAGCAGAATTTCTCTCAATCGAAATGACTTCACTGAATTTCCTTCAAAATTGCCACACTCGGTACAGGAAGTATTTTTAACCGGAAATAAAATATCTAGAATTTCGATACAGGCCATTGGCCCTCTTTCAAGCTTGAACACACTTTTCATTGATCGAAATGAACTAAATGATTCTTCAATCGAAAAAAATAGTTTTAGCGGATTGTTATCTCTAAAACAGCTAGAACTTAGCAATAATGCTATCACTAAAATGCCTCCAAATCTCTCGAATAAATTAGAAAAACTTTATCTTAGTGGCAATAAATTAGAATTTTTATCAAAACTTGATCTTGAAGGGTTATCGTCTTTAAAAACCCTGGACATAGCATTAAATCAGTTGAAACTCATTGAAAAAGGAACTTTTGAACAATTAGAAACGTTAGGTAGTATAGATCTTTCGGGTAATAATTGGGTTTGTGATTGCCACATGAAGTCACTAAAGAGTTATTTAAAAAAGAACCCAGTGCATTATGGATCAAGAGGCGATGTGATTTGTGGGGATTTTCAATACTCAGGAAATTCATTAGATTCAGGATCGGGATATTAATTATTTGAGTGGTAAGGCATTTTTTTATTTTGAACTTGAAAAGATAACTAACTTGATTTTCATAATGGTTCATAAAAATACAATGTAAAAACCATTTCATAAAATAAAATTGTTAAAGTAAGTAAAGTTAAGTAAATGTCCTAATTATACTATCGCAACAGAAAATTTTTAATGTTAGCTATAAAATCAGTAATCGAGAGAATTGAAATTAGGATTTTATGATGTGCATAACGAGAAAGTTTCGTAAGGTAACCTGGGCAATGTATACTGAGGACAAAAAAATGATCGGCCAATTTGGGTACACTAAGCACGACCCCATTTTTACAACCATTCTTAGTTTTCGCAGAAGCTTACCTCCACCAATCAAAATGTTTAAATTCGGCAAACACCTACGTGTTTGCCAAATTTGACGGTTTGGATTGGTGAGGTTAGGCTTCTGCCAAAAATCAGGATAGAGCAAAAATTTGACATGCTGTTATATTTCGAAAATTATGTTTTATATTGCGTCTAAGTGTCACCACTTCAGGATTGACTATAAGAAAAAAGTCGAAATATGAGCAATAATTTTTTACATTCCTCCTGTTCCTTAGTTAATTGCTGATACAATAAAATTGAGCATTTATGACTTTTCAAAATTTTAACTTCCCTTTGGTGATCTAAATTATTGACTCAAAACTAAGATACAGGTGACCAGGATAACCAGCTGAAACCAGGAAGTTTGACATCATAAACAACCGGAAATGATTCCGTTTTGAAGAAAAGTCCATATAGAAGAGTACTTAGCCAAAAAATTAATCAAAATGATGACTGAAAATTTATACAAACCCAGGCGGACTAATTGCATCTTCAAATGAAACAAATATAGTCATTCTTTGCTAATTTTTTACAATTTTTTAAGATATTTTCGCTCTATTTAAAACCGGAAGTTGCGTCGTTTGAAGATTATTATGACTCGAGAAGCACCCTAGTAATAGTCACGACTTTCATGATGCTTTTAGAGCCAATAGCTCTAAGCCATTTAAGTACTTTTACAATAAACTATAAAAACTTTTTGTTCAAAATCTGTCTTACATCTTAAATCTTGTACTTATCGTTAATGATTTTATCATTCTAGATTTTCTCCAGTTCATACATAGTATCTTAGTTTTTTGTATTTTTATACTTGAAAATAGAATAAATCCGAAACGCCGACGAATATTACGTCGATAAATATTTAAATTTTGAAACATTTTGAATTTTAACTCGTAGACTGCATTCCGGCAATAGTGACCATGTTCCGTTTTTTTTTCTTATATCTCAACTTAAAGTCATAGAATCATATCTCCAATTAATGTCGAGTCTACGAGTTAAATTGTTAAAAACGAATTAAAAGTTGAAATTATGCCAAACCGACTTCTTTATATCAAATCAGTACCCTCTTTGAGTTCGCGAAGAAAATTTAACCTGCAGTAAAGTGGACTTCAATTTGACCCAATCGGAATTTGCGGTATTTGTTCATTCCAGCTCATCCAACCAAATCTTGCCGCCCTTTGTCCAGTTCCGGCTTCGAGTAGAGGAAGCCACCTCAGGTTTGAAAAAACATGTTAAAATTTTAATCATTCTTTAAAGAGGATTTATATTATTCCAATACAAATACCAGTAATCTGCACATTACAGCTTGAAACGTAAAATCATCGGTCGAAACCGAAACCAAAATTTTGACATAGAAAAACATTCACGTTTGAATAAATTCATCACCGAATGTTGTGATTTGACATCTATATTCAATTCAAACCACAAAAAATTACTAGAAATTCTCGGATTAATGGCAATACAAATCAAATTAAATTAGTGATAGTTTTGAACTTTTGATAAAACATGGCCACAATAGTTTGACTACCACGTTTTGCAGTTTTTAACCCTTGGAAGGTCCAAACCTCATTTAAGGCAAAAATATTTTCAACCTGTAAAAAATGACCGAGAAAAATATTCTAGAGAGTTTTAATTAAAATCCCCTTTCTTTGCTCTTTTAAATTTTCGCTTTTTGACTTTAAATTGAAGATATTTTCACACAACTTTTTAATTAGAGGATATTTTGCAATTCTAAAATAAAATATTGAACCTTTGGTAATTTTTAAGAATATGTTAGAGAAATAAATTTCGTTTAAAGTCAAGTTCAATCAGTAGACTATGGTATCAAAACGGTGGTTTTTAACAGGCATTTCCTAGCAATAAATTTAAATATTTTATAAAATACAATTATCATAAACGTTTCGCTTTTATTAGCATCATCAGTATAATTTGAACTATATTTTATAAACCTTTTTAATTATTTCAATATTTATGAGCTCCTGCTTTCACAACAATCTAATAATAGATAAATCGGATGTGCAGTTATCACAGTATAAGCGCTCAAAGTTATGCCTCAAATGGGGCTCTGGAGCCTCTACAGAAGTTTTTTGGAGCTATAGGGTGTTACAGCAAATTGTCGACCACCGTGAAATTTTTTAAAGATCAGAAATATGGGTTAACTGAGGGATTGTAAGCATTTTATTTCGTCATACCAAATTTCAAAACTCAATATTTCAACCCGAAAAACGATTTTTAAATGGCTCATTTGCTGTAACACCCTAAGCCTCCAAGCGTTAATCGAAAAAATAATCTTCATATATCAGACTTTTTTTAATTTTTGTTTATTTCTGATTTTTTTATTTCTAAAATTCGGGAAAAGGGCCATTTTGAGTAAATTGAGCCAAAACTTTAGTATGATTTACTAAAAATGGGCCCTCTATTTCTATAAAAACGGAACAAATAGGAACAAAAACGTCGACCAAAAACGTAAACTCCGGATTTTGTAGCACCGTGCATCACTTCCCACTACTGATTGGGAAATAAAAAGTCTGTTAACGAAACATTATGAAATTCACGAAAATCTTTGTTATTGGCTTTTTAATAACGTTGACTTTATATGAAACTGAAATTAAAAAATTTAAATTTGTACCAAAATTAATTAAAATGCAAAAATAGCATCTGCGCGACAGCTATCTCAAAATAACCAATTTTAACTATCAGTTTATTATTTCCATATAATTCGAATCTGACGTTCTAAACCAAAATATACTGGTCTCTATTTTTTTTCGCTGGGCCGAGATACTATTGACTCCCCGTAATTACACATTTTTGCAGCTGCATTTATTTGAACGGTACACCCCTTATCAACTTGAAAAAGCTGCAAGATTTTTTGATGCGTTTCTAAGTTTCAAAAATTCTTTTCCACCTCATTCTTGAGGCAATAACTGCAAAATGTGAACGTCGAGATAATTAACTTCCACATTATCATCAATCTCCGCTAAGATAATTCCGGTTTCAAAACAGTACTTTTGAAAACTTAACTTTTGAAACTTCTGGAAAGAAAAATGAACAAAATTTATAACATTTACATTTGAGAGGGTCGGTGCATTTTGACAGATACGGATATGGGCTCTTGACGAAAAACTTTTTACTGGGTTTATATATTCTTCTCAATATACCACCAAAGTAATGTTTCATAATTCAGACAACTTTTGTAACTACAGAATTTTCGAATTATTGCTTTTTTAGAAAATTTTGAGTTCGAATTAAACTTTTCGAATTCGACAAATTATGAGAAATTTTAGAAAAAAGTTCCGAACATTATAAAAAATGCCTTATTTTTTGTTCTATTTTTTTTCATTATTTGTTTCAAATCAACGAAAAACACTCTTCAAAATGACCACTTTTACTTTTTGCGCAGGTGACCGCATATTTTATATATGCTATTTAAAAATCATATGACATGTTTTTGGGATTTTTGGTCGAAACTATTTGGAAATATTTTGAAAATTTTCTTCATTTCTTGTTCAAAATTTTTCAAACTTATTTTTTTGAAATCACCGGCTAAAAATATTGCGATTGCCATTTTTTTCGAATATTCCCTTGGTTTGTTTCTTTGCTCTTGGTCATACTCTGGATCATAATTTTTGCAACGAAATTACGGTTTGGGAGAAATCGGTTGAAGCCCTCGTTAATCAAAAATAAAAAGTTTTATTTCAATCAAACTTGCCAAATTGTTAAGCCGTCTCGACCACCGAATTCAATTTTTTTCATTCATCTCATGAAATAAAATATTTTTTACGATGTGCCAAAATTTCGTTTTTTTTCGAATTTTTTGGGAATTTAAAATTTTCGATTTTCACGTAGAAATAGTATACAACCATAAAAAATAAATTGAATTCGGTGGTCGAGACCATTTTTTCGGTTTCTCATTAATAAAAAATAAAAAAATTATTTTACCTCAATTTTGAGACCTTCAACCAAAATCTCCCGTTTTTTAAGTGAAAAAATCAGATTATACAAAGTAAGCTCAAAGGTGGCACCTCACATTTTAAAAGCATTTGATTTGAAAATTTTGAAGTGGCAAAAAGTTTACCATCATGAGAAAAAAAATAGAAAAAGTGCAAATCTGTCAAAATGCACCGACCCCCTTAACCCAATTGAATCAAAAATGAGATTATCTCTTGATTTTAATGTGAGTTAAATGTGCTACATACATTCCTGACCAACAAAGTTTTATGTTTAACAACTCATGTTTGAAGAAATTTTCTAAAATACAAGTTGTTATGATATGTGTTAATAAAACACAGAAAATATTCACGCAAAAATTATCAAAAAACTATTTTTAGTTTGTAACTGATATATTTGTTGCGCTTTCGGGAGGTTAATTTTGTCTAGTACGGACATTTTAAAAATTAGGCGTTAATTAAATTAAAATGAATTTTTTTAGCCCTAAAAATCTATTTTTTGAAAATTGTATTTCTAGTATAGAAAAGTGTTCAAATTTAGTAGAAAGAAAAAAAATAGTTACCTTTTAGCTTAATTGAAATTTGTAGATTTATTAATATCAGTACCCAAACCTCAATTAATAACCACACACTGGTTACAGCGGTTCATATGGCATGTGAGTCTCACGCAGTTGGCTTTCATATGGTTAAATAATTAGGGTTGATAAATAATGATAAGTGACCCAACTCACATACGCTCAAAGAGATAATTTCCCGTCGGTCTTGTTCAAAAAATTTTATACAACACACTTCGCGGGCTTCATTTTTTTATGAAAAGGATGCGTCACCAAAGTGAGGTAGGGGAATAACGTGAAAAGGGGTAGCCAATTACAGGCGCGCAAGTTTTCCGCAAAATATGTTATCAAATTAATTTGCTTTTAGAAGCACGTGATCGATGAGGGGAAGAAATAATTTTCCACGCTTGATTTTGAAAGTATGAAGAAAGTTCAAACTGTTTCATACAAAATATTTTAATAAATTTATCAATAAAAAAAAAAATTTGATTGTATGATTTAAATTTCAGAGTATCAATTACAATAACATAATTACATTATTTTCATCTTTTATGGTATAACTTTATAACGTGTTGAAAAAAGTTAAAAGTCTGTGAAATTGATTGGAAGTTCCAATTTTTGTTTATTTTCTGCTGATTTCTAGAATCCTACGAACACAAAATTATATTTTAGTCTTCTTTAAGGAAGTGGGTGTCGCTGAATTCTGAGCTTAATAAATATTAAGGGCCTCTCCAGTTCATTCTCCCGCCAAACTAGCAATAGTGATTATATCCAAAACCAGTTTACTACAGAACCACTCGTTCGTGGTAATTTTAAAACTTAAACAGTAATCTCATACAATCTTCCACTTATCGCGACACCTACGCTTTAAAAAGCCTCCCTAAAAACCACGCCAGTTAGTGCGCTACTACCCTTCAATTTTCATCCATTCTTTTATTATTTTTTTGTTTCAGCTCCGAGAGAAGCACTTACAAATAAATGCAAACGCTTTTGTTTTAAAATCTTTGCTTTCAGCGGACAAAAACGCGAAAAACCAAAAAATATAACAATTTTGAATGATCAGTTTAGGAGCTTAGGCAAAAGCTACTCCATCACAGTTTGAGAGATATTAAGTTGCGACCTCATAATTGCACATCTGAAAGCACAAGACTTGTTAACAATAACATAAAGATTTTCTTTCAGAAAATTTTGCTCGCGTCTCTTGTGGGCCAATGTCAATTTTTTCATTTTTTAGCACAAATGTTCTGCAAATGTCAGTTAATGGGCGGGCTCATGGCTAAAATGCTATTCTCCTCCACCCAGATTATGAAGAGATTACAGATATTCGACTTATACTTGCATCTGAAAGCAGAAGACTTGTTTACAATAAACTAGAGAGTTTTTTCGAAATTTTGCTTTAGGCATCTTGGGGCCATAAGGCAACTTTTCATTTCTAAGCCTAAATTTTTGACAAAATTTAGAAAAATGACTTCAAATAATTTTTTCCCGGTAAATTACAAACACTTTTAAGGATTTTGGTGCAATTTTTAACTTAAGTAAGTAGCGTCAAAAAAAACAAGATGATGCCGCAACTTTCAAACTTTAATCAATAAATAAAATCAATAATATTTTCTGCGTTTTTTGACTTTTGGCCGCCGAAGCAAACTTTAACACAAAGCAAATTTGCAAATATTTTGTTAGGCTTCTCTGCAGCCTCACTACAAAAAAATATAAAAAATGATGAAAAGTTGACAGGAGTAGGCCACGAACTGCGTGTTTCTTTTAAAAAGAAGTTTTTTAAAGCGTAGTGTGTCAGGCGTGTTTGATCGTATCAGAATTACTGTTAACATTCAAAATGTACGCGAGTTGGTTCTGTTTAGTTACAAAATGTTTTTGGGAATATACCATTTGCTAGCTTGCGTGAAATGACTTGGAAGAGGCCCACAGATCACGACCACCATCTCCCTTAAGGCTATGGTGGTTCCAATTGACATGCTTCTCGATGAAATATTAGCCAATCAGGCGCCTCAATGGATATAATTTAGAACTAGCCAAGTTGTAGAACTCGCCTTTCATCTTAGTAAGCACATGTAAAACTTTTTTGCTATGAATGACATCCCAACCACATTAGCGAAAACAGGGAACCTAAGCCAAGAACCGAATTCTATCTCCTCTGAGGTTATATTCCTGAAATAAACCTATTTAACATTAACCTTAGCTTATATAATTAAGATTACCCCCCCAAAACTTCCTTGTGATCGTTTTTGATTCGATAGTGCTCTTATGAGTTTTTCAGAATATGACGATAGACCGTCGTTTTTTTGATCATTTTTATCGGAAAATTTTATACTCACTAACTGAAGTATATATTTCCAAAATTAACTAATTTTTGCAAAAGGAAGATCAACACTAATAAACTTCTGTTGAAGCTTTTTTTGAATATCGACCCCAAACATACAAAAAATATGAATTATTTCAAAAAGAGTCACGGTGAAAAAAATTTTTTTCAAGAAAAAGTGCTTACGATTTTTCGAAAGTAAGAAATCACAAGGAAAGCCTGGGGAAAACACTTGAAGAAGAAAGTGGCATTAGCAACCCCCATGATATTGTGAAGTTTTAGTGGTCAAATATGACACAAACGTTATTTTTTAACTTATTTGAGAAAAATACTATAAAAAAAAATCGAAAAAAACTCAAAATTTCGAAATTTTTTTATTGTTTTTATTTGGCGTATTTTGTTGCTTATTAACAACACAAACGACTGATTTGGTGCATTTTTATGACATAATAACTGCTGAAAATGTAGGAACCACCATAGCCTTAATTGTTTATATCCGTTTCCCAACCAACGTGCCTCTCAGAAGTAAATAGGGTGTCCACACCGGTTACATTTTAACTTTTGTAAAAAAAACAAATCCCATCAAGTTCTGAGATAGCTCAAAATGACCACACATACTCAGATATACTACAGACAGTATTCAGACAAAATTGTTGTGAATCGGACCATTTTCAAACTTTTTGTCAAATACTTATGGTTGGGAAAAGGATATGGACCATAGAGGATATCATATCTTTTTCCCAACGGAACTCCATCTCAAAAACGTTTACTATCTCTATAGCGCGTGTTCGAATCCCACTGATGTTGTCTGAGTGATTGTCTTAGTAATTGCTTGAGTGATTACACACCGATAATATTTAGCGGTCCCATTATCAAGACCCTTGCCTATACTCATACTCAAGACAATCACTCAGACACAATCAGTTGAATTCGAACACGCGCTATAGAGATAGTAAACGTTTTTGAGATGGAGTTTCGTTGGGAAAAGAATATGGTTCATATCATATAGCTCTTAGTTTCATAATGTGAAAAACCACGGGCAGTCTATCACCAACTCTTGGCCTCATCAAGATTGCCGTGATAAATATCGTGATTTTCACGGAATATCAAATGTATGAAATGCTTCGGCAATAAATAACGTTATATTTTCGTCGGTTGAAAGTTTTTGGATATTTTAAATTTGCGATCAAACAAAGTCAAGGGTTGATGATCTATTTAAAAAAAAATGAATGATCTGATTTAAAACTTTTTTCCCTTCAATATTAAAGTTGTTAGCTTAATTTTTTTCTTTTAGGTGTTCTACACTATGATGTTCCAACCAAATTCCCTATCCACCATAAGCTAGAAACTTTAATGCCCGATACTGAATACAAAATTTGCCTATATAATTCCTATATTATGTCCGGGGCAAACGTGCCTGATGAATCCTGCACTAATTTCAAAACGGAAATGGCATCCGGAAGCGTGGGAAGGGAAGTGATAATTGGAATCTCGTTTGGATGTTTCGGAATTCTCGCGGTTTTGGCTGTTTTTATATATGCAAAATATGCACCGCATTCAATCCGAAATGGTTTTTGGTCTAAAATGTTGGTCAAACTCAGGCCATCTAGTATGTATACATTATTTTCGTCGATTTTATTGACTTAATTATAGAGACAACCAATTTTTAAAATGTTACCGTAGGAAACGGGTTAAATGAGAACAAAAATCACGACAAAAATCGCCGCCATAAAAAAGTAAAAATCACAGAAGTTTAAAAAATTAGATTAAATTTAAAGTCTTGTCGTGTTCACCCTGCAGGGCCCTGTATGCGATCGTCAAGCTTAATTCAAATATTGCTATATTTGGCGGGAATGATTTAGCCATTCATCAACCTATACAGGTATAAGCAGTGTTCTGACATGGGATCGGGATCCCGAGTCGGGATCAAAATACCGCGTCCCGGGTGGGGATAGGGTGGGATCGGGATTGAAATTTTAACTTAGGTCGGGACCAGGACGTGATCGGGATTATACGGTATAACTTATAACTGAATTTTGGCTACATGATAGGCTGAAGATTTATATCCCTTTATCACACTTTTGTAAATATCCCGGATTAGCAAACGTAGTGTGTTTTTAAGTAGTAGGGCCGGTATATTTACAAAAGTGTGATAAAGGGATAGATTATTAGTTTTAAAGGCTAAAAAATGTCAAAAAAATTAACTTTTTTTATCGGCAGGTGATTTTCAGCTTTTTCGCGTAACGGATCTTTCATTCTGTCGGCCGAAAGCGGACAATCTGGAAAATTGTATCTGTATTTTGTTATTTAGATTTCAAGAAGGACATTTTATCGTCGCAATTTTTAAAGCAGTTTCGGTCCATAAATAGTAAAATTTTGAATATTATTTTTTGGTAATTAACAACCTCTTTTGGCATCCGTGAAAACTCAGCTTTTTTTATTGGTCTTAGACTTTAAATCGGTTAAACAATTTCCACAAAAAATCGAATAATTTCAATAGAAACTGCATAGACAACAAAGAACATCTTATCCCGCATAGTTTTCAGTATGTTGAAATGAAGCGGACTACTTTGCTAACGTCTGGCAGCCATTTTACACTATCTGCAAAAAAACGCGGCCCCCTTATGTCACATAAGTTATAAAGATCGTGTCATAATTAAATCAAATATGCCGAGGAGTATCTATTTTCAACTTAAAATTTTTAAATCGAACTAGTTAAAATTAAAACTTTGAAGTTATATCACCGTATAATCCATAAATAAACCATCCATTTATTTATAAACATACATATTCTTGGATACGGTTTTAAATTATCAATTATTTTCAAATAATTCTATTTTGTCATCTTTCAGGACACCATTTTCATGGAAAGGTTAAACGAGTACGTTAACGTAATTTGAAGTGTAATTTTTGCCTAAATATTTTAAAGTGTTTAAAAGACAATTTGGTCACAAAATTATCAAAATATAAAATAAAACTTACTATTGTACATTTTTAAACAGGCTATTGTCTCTCACTAGGCATGTAATTTTATACGAAGTATTTATGATATGTGACACACAATATATAATACAATATATAATATGTCACGAAATATACGTCTAATTCTGTGGTTATATTGCAATAACAATCATTTGGCCACAAGCAAATCAAGTTAAAGCATATATATCCCCTATTCTCGGTGAAATATACTGAAAACTAACAGTTCATGGGAAAAACCGAAAATGCGTATTTGTAGATCTATCCTTAATCTTGCGAAAAAGTACATCACAAATTATTTTTGACCATTACACCAATAGGTACAGTATCGTGACAAGGTAACAATTTCCAAACTGCAAAATCTATTTCCTCCCAGACGGTATATCCCCTATTCACACTTTTGTAAATATCCCGGCTCTGATGAGAAAACGTAGTGTGTTTTTAAGGAGTAGGACCGGGATATTTACCAAAGTGTGAATACGGGGTATATATGGTATCTCGATAAATACTGTTATATTTTAGAAAATCTACTTATGTTTAAAATGTACGTTTCATGTTTTGTTAACAACCCCACGATTGTTCTTCGGAAATTTCACGTAGAATTGAGTTTTACTAACCGTGAAATCAAATTTTAATGTTTCCATTCAGCCGAAAATCACGATGAAAACCTGAGTCATGAATTTATAAAAACAGGCATTTAATTAACGACGGAGCTGTGACAAGAAATAAGAGCAGCGATTAATGAGCCAAAAATCATGATAAAAAAATTTGTCGTTTGCCACCACGGCGCTATGGATTAAGAAAATTTTGATATAAACAAACATATTTTTTTTAGCATTTCTTTTATTTTTTTTTAAAACGACATAAGTCACGTATTACTGCATCTCCCCACTCTCGTGCGTGAGTGGCCCTCTATAATGAATGCAATTTTGGATAGCGCCCTAACTCGGCTGTATTTTTATATAATATATCATGTTATATCAATTTGATGTATTTCAATATTTTATTTACAAAAGACATGTGAACAAGTGCAATTGAAAACTAAAAAAATATTGACAATTAATATTAAGTTTTGCCTTTTTTCATCATTGACAAACCGTTTGCTTATTTCCATCCTCTTGCGTCAAATCTTAGAAAAAAAATCTGTCGACAGCCCATCAGATTACCTTTTTTAGTGCGTATTTCCCGTATCGATTAAAACTTTTTCTTACTATTTCATAAAGATTTTAATAATACAATTCAGCCGAAGATCATGATGAAAAACCAAGTCGTTTGTCACGACTTTATTCCTCGAATTTGGATATTTACACAAAACGAGATTTAACAACGGATGCATCAAAAGAATTTAATGTGACTTTGATGATCAGAGCGCCCGAAAAAGTAACGTCAAAAGGGCCACCACCTCCTTATGAATCGATTCCAAAGTGCAAGAAAAAAAGAACACAGAGTTTTACCTGCTCGTTGGAAAGTGATGACACAAATAAAACTTCATTAAAGTCGCTTTCAAGCAGAAATGAACTTAATTTGTACATATAAAATCTTCAATCTTTGTACATAAATGTGAATAAATTTAAAAAGGTTCTGTTGTGTCAAGTTTGGGAAAACTTGGCTTGTTCACCTTGCACCCGCGACTGAATTTGTATGTATTTATTTTATCCTACTCTATTGAGTTGAACAAAACAAAGAAAATTTATGATATTTAAAGGGGTTTAACGAGGTCATGCAAATTTTATTGCTCCAAAATCCCATATATTATGCATTTCACATGAATTTTCTGCTGATGGCCAATATCTATTCTTTCCAAATATTAACCTGTTCCAAATTTTGGTCAATCACATCTCGAATTATACCCGTTGGCAAAAATTTCAAACCCCTATTTAATGAAATAAAAAGCTCGGAGCACTTGTTACAGTTGGTCCAGGGTCACACACTATACTTTGGCAGGAGCTAGAGCGTTAAATCAAAAATTTTGCGTTTCAAACATAAATTTTGACTCGACCAAAGGCATTTTTTCGTGGTTATTTTCTTTATCTTTTTGGACTATTTCGAGTGATTTCGAATAAAATAAACTTTATACCGATTGAAACTAGCTACTTGGTCAACCGCGGTTAGAAAAGTTACATATGTTATTTCTTGACAAAAAAAATAAGGTGCAGTAACTGCAGTTACCAAAAAAAATAAGGCTGTTCATAATTCAAAGAATATTTATAATCACGTAAGAATGCCTGTTTTTAGTAATAAATAGAACAATTTAAGCTTTTTTTATCGATAGTAACCGTTTGTCATAGATTTATTATAGATAAATAATAGTCCTTGCAAAATTGCGTGAGTTTCTTTTGAACAACACCTGGTCAGCAGACGCTGAAATAGCAAGTTTGTGATAGCGGTTGTGTGGTGGCCTGTCCTCGCGAGCTTAGGTGGTCTGGTTTAGGGAGGCGAATTTTAATTCATGAGTAATGAAAAAAAGTAAATTTAAAAACGCGTAACAGGCTCGGCCTTACCGGAATTCAGTGCAAGTCTGGTGGTGAAAATAATTTTTTTTTTAATTTTTGACTAAGAAGGCTGAACTTTATTTCGTGGCAGACCGTATTTTATTTTAATCAAAAAAGTATGATTCAGAGTATAAACAAGACGACGAAACAAAAAACGAAAGGCATATTAAATATAGTGAAAGAGCCATTTCCAATATTTCAGGCTGAGAACATCCAAAAAAACACTAGTTGAAAATATATCTATATATAATGTATAACAATTTCGAAATATTTCTAATTATTGTTTGACCAAAAATCCACTGAAACCAGTGTCAATAGCTGGTTTTTCAAAGAGCATATAAAAAATATGTGTCCACCTAAGTCGAAAAGTTTAGGTAAGTATTTTGTAAGTTTTTTTCGTATATTGAAAAACAGTTAATATTGAAAAACAAAATTGAACGAAAAAATAAGGCATTTTTGATTATGTTTGGAACTTTTATCCAAATTCTCATAATTTCTTTCTTCGAATCGAAAAGTTAAAATTCGAACTCAAAATTTCTAAAAAAGCCATAATGCATAGAAATTTGCTAGTTACAAAATGTTGCCGAATTATGACATCATCACTATCGACTGGTAATATCCTATTCCGAGTACAGTCGACTCAAAAATGCCTAGGTAAAAAATACAGAAACCAATACCAACGGTAAAAATTGACAAGGTAAATACAAGACCAAATACAAACGAGAGTGAGACGGGCCAACCAATCCAATCAAATCCCTGAATTGAACCACAATTGGTTTGTAGTTTTTACCTAGCGCAATTTGAATCATACAGTACTCGGAAATAGGATATTGGGAAGAACATATCAATCCAGTGAAAAGTTTTTCATCAAGCGAGCCATAATCGGCTAATCGTGTCAAAAATGCACGATGGCCCTTATGATCATATTTAATTTTAGTCCAGATCCAAAAAAAACTTTTCATAACTCTAGAAGATTTGGAAGAAAAATCGATATTTTTATCAAGGTGTTACGCACACTCAACACGTTGCGTGTCCGGCAAACAAAGCGTGGAAATAATTCTTCTGTTGACCAGATTAATTACTCCAAGTGCTTTTCTAAGAAGCAATGTAATTGATTAAAATATTTTGCGGCGAAATTGCGCAATTTCCTACGTCTCAGATTGGTTTGCGCGGTTTAACCCACGCCCGCTAATGAGTAAGCAAGTTAGCGTCGCGGAATCCAGGAGCAACATGTTGGCTCGTAGAAGTTCGGTTTTGAGTATACTATATCATCAAGTTATTTTTCGGTTTCACCAAGTCTGAATTACATTCACGGCATAATTTTAAGTTTAGTCCGATTTTTGATATCTTTAACTCGTTTCATCTAGAGGCAGTCAAAGTCAAATTGAGGAAAAATGCATGAAATTCGTGAAAAATTAGTGTTAAAATAGCATGAATCGCTGTACCTTTAACTAAAAAGTATAGAATTTGTTTCTTTGAACAAATAATTAGTTATGAAACAATTCTGAAGCTAATGCTGTAAAATAAACAATTTTATCTGATCTGGATCAAAAATATACTCGAGGTCATTTCATCAACCGCCACCTTTTGTTCTCGCACTTCTCGCTTACAAATAATAAAAGGCGGTCAAGACCAAATGCCCAATTTAGTGTCGGTTCGTAATTAGCTCTGAAAATAAAAAATATGTCATTAGGTAGGCCATTTCAAAAGTAATTCTATGTATAAAATATTAATAATAATATTGCTGGATAAAATAATTTATTTCTTCTATTGCATGAACTGGAGTCAATTAACTTAGCAAAATTAATAGTGCTTACTTTTCTTGGCTTAATATCGTTACGTGAACCAGAATAAAATGTGCAATCTCCTTAAAATCTAATTTTTGCCTATTATTGGGAATTTATTTGCAGTCCGAACTTTATTTTTTGAAATTCGTAATTTTATCAAAAAAAATCAAAGATATAAAAATTTTCCGCATTTTGTCCAAATTTTTATGAATTGTTTTTTGAAATCTATGAATAAAAGCAAAAAAATAGCCACTTAAACTTTTTCATAGCCATGTCTACTATTTTTCTGACTGCTGTTTAAAAACATACATTGTTATTGGTCTCTTGTTTCGACTTTTTAGAAAAAGATGTATGAAAGATTTTCCGCACAAATCTAGTCACAAAATTTTTATTAGTGGTTTTTGAACTCTCCATAAAAAAACAGGCAAAATCACATATCAGATGTTTTGGATATATTAAATATCCGTAGTCACTAATGAATTGTCGTGGCATGTTCATTTCGTAAACGTATCGATGAAAATTTTTACGCTAGCGTACATCTCGAGAAGTGCCGATTTGGCACCGTAAATATTTAAAATTTTATTGCTGGTCAAAAATTCCAAATGAAAATTGGTGGGTTAAATTAGGCGCCATTTCTTTAGATAGTAAGAACAGTTTTTAATATCAAAACGCAATTGAAGGTCATTTTATCTCAAAAAAAATTTTTTTCTCTACTTTTGCATTTTTTACACCTCATTTTTCCATAGGAAAACAAAACTTTCTTATCAAGGAAATTTTTAATTAGCAACATAAAGAACAAGACTATTTTAGCGCCATTAAGACGACCGACAGATTTTGAGTTTTTAAATAATCTGTTCTTTAAAAAAAAAATCTGTAGTCGAGTTTAGTTGGAAATGGAAGTACCCGTGAAAAGTGGTTTCTTTATATTCCCAGGATCAATTAGTATATGGTTAAGAAAATTAAAAGTTTTAAAACGTTTGCAGAATGGACACTTTATAAGGAAGATAAAAATTAAAAAAATAAATATTTCGACATTGTTATTTTCCTTTCATTGATCGTCTGAAAAAAAAAAAAAAAATGAAAAAAAAAAAAAAAAAAAAAAAAAAAAAAAAAAAAAAAAAAAAGAAAAAAAAAAAAAATAAGAAAAAACGAAAAGAAAAAACGATGTATCCAGAGAGAAATCTGCCGGTCGATGCCACCGCCCCTTCAGCCTTGAGTGTATAAATAAACTTTTATGCAAAGAAATCTTTTTGAAATATCTATCGGGACATAATATCTTTCTTTTCTTCTCCCATTTTCAAAAAATTTAAAGTACGGAAAATAAACTTAAAATTGACTGTTATTTACACCTTGTTATTGTTTAATTTCACATTATTACTTCACAGAGGAATTTTTAAAGTTGCTAAACCTGAAGACAGGTTTAGCTTTAAATCAAAATTATTTTTGCACCTCAAGCTAAATTTCCGCCAAATTGTTACCTGAGAATACCAAGGAAGTGATTTTTGTTTTCACTGATAGCCCGCAAGCCAGACTGGCCTTAACTTTCGCGAGGCAGGACAAAGCTACACGCAGAGTCTGGTGGACGACAGACTGAACCTCTATCAGCAAAAACCCGATTCCCCCTGATGATAAGCCAAAATTGTTCTATTTAAAAAATATAATCTATATTGTATAAAATATACAATTTTAGCTTAATTTACTTCAATCAGGCACTTTCACGTGTTTTAAGTTGACTGAAAAGATATCAAAGATTATCAGTTTATTGTTTTATCAAGAGTCATTTTTCATCAGCAATCAGTACAATCTGTCCCTTTCGATGTCTTGTTGCATCATCTTTGTACAAATGCGCCATTACAGCATTTTTTATCGAAAATTTGACCTCAATATGTGGTATAATTCTAGATAGGTTGTATCGGACTATTTAATTTTGTATTCAATTAAAAAATAAAAAGTAGGAAAATAAATTGGCTTTCTTTCACAAAAAAAATTCTATAATATGGATTTAGGAATGCGAGAATATGATTGAGTGGCTCTCGAATTTAAGCTGAAATAGGCGTATTCTGCTATCCAGGCTGTTAATTGGCTGCGAGTATCCTGTGTTGTTTGCATCTTTCAAATAGTTACGATCTGTCAGCCAAACGCCCTTGATCCATATCATATAATACTGTAAGAAAATTTTTGCTAAAAAGTATTTAAGGAGTTTGTAGGATCTCCAATGGTTGAGACGATTTGAAATAAGAAATTTCAAAACTCAAAAATGGGTATCGATGTTTTTAACCTATCTTGTAGAGAATTTTTTTCTGGTCATTTTAA
>SCLH01062667.1:0-12281 GCA_004367855.1 Oikopleura vanhoeffeni
ACAGAGAGAGATTTTTACGAAGTATTATTTCATTCACTTACTGTATTTTTAAAGTATTATCCGTTGAATTAATTTTGCTTGCACACATTTTGCCTGTGAATTCAATCTGGTATGAAGAAATAAAATTTTTTCATTTTTCGAAAAAAAAAAATTTCAAAAAATTTCTGACTTTTCTAAGTATTATTTTCATTCAACTCACTGTATTTTGTCAAGTAATGATCCGTAGAATCGATTTTTGTTGCACATTTCATTCAAAAAGGTCATTCAAATAGATTAAATACATTAACAAAAAGTATTTCCGCTAAAAATTGTTTTTTTTTTATCAAGATTCAACAAAATGTTGATATTAGTCTCCATTTTATTGATTGAATACGATCTCAAAGACATTTTTCATTTGTTTGCAAAGAACTAGGGATTAATAAATCTGAAAACAAATTTTATAAAAAAAAATATTTGAAAAATATTATTTCAGTTTTTAAGGTTCCAAACTTTGAGCGCGTCGCATTAAGTACTCGAAAGAAATATCAAAAAACCCTTCATTTAGTTCCGGCCAAAAACGATTTCCAAAAGTGGTTTTTTTAACTAACCGTTTTTGAGCGAATTGGCGAAATTAATCCAAGAAACAAAGTCTTCAAAAAACACCCATTTTGAGAGGTTTTATTGAAAAAAAAATTGAATTAAACAAATTTAAAATTTCTGGCTTCATTTAGTTCCGGAGTTTTCGAATTTAGCATATACTACACATAAAAGTGAAAAATTCTGATGTCACCTCGAAAAATCATTTCTTTATGAAAAACAGCCAAAATTGAATTGTTGGACCGGTAGTACGACCGGTACGATCATAAACAAAAACTTCCGGTTACTTTTTTTGAAAATTCAAGACAAATATTACGTAAGTGTCACAACGAAAAAATCACTGGAATTTTATACAGCAATTTTACGACAGAGATGTTATCCGGAGAATTTTTATAAACAATACTTAAGGGGGTATGCGCACTCTGAGTTGACATTTTTCTAGGTGAAATATACTGAAAACTAACAGTTCATGAGAAAAACCGAAAATGCTGATTTGAGATTATCCTTAATCTTGCGAAAAAGTACTCACAAATTATTTTTGACCATCACACCAATAGTACAGTATCGTAACAAGGTGACATTTCAAATTTCAAAATCTATCTCCTCCCAGACGGTATTCCAATTGAGCTCAAATTCCACAGATCACGTAACGGTAGTATATAAAATTTTTGATGGAGAGCTTTTTTTGATCTGGCGACTGAACAATTCTAAAACGCCAAAATAACCGACGATTTTTAACAATTGCAGACTTCAAAATCTATCTCCTCCGAGGATATGTTGCAAAATAGCTCAAATTATATCAAGTTTCCTTAGAAATGTTAAAGAGATAATAGAGAGCTTTTTTGCAATTTCGAGCTAGAACTTGAAATATGATTTTTTTGGTCATTTTCCGAAAATTTCCGAAAACAAAAGTGCTTCGATTTTTCGAAAGTAAGCTCAAAAGAAAGCCAGTGAAACACACTGATGAGAAAGTTGGCTTACGTCAAGTCGATATTTTGAAGTGTTAGTGGTCAAATTTGAGCAAACGTTATTTTTTAACTTCATCTTTTTAAAAATCGAAAAAAATGCGAAAATTTCGATTTTTTTTTGATGATTGGGTTCTTTAGTACACTTAATTATCACCCGTATCAATTTCAAGCATGTTAAATGCCTCTAAGGCCTTTATTTAATCAGAGTCGCATACCCCCTTAAGGGGTAGCAGCGATGTGGCAGACTGACGTCAATTTAACTTACGAAAATAATTAGTTGGTTTATTTTTTTGTGCTTATTATCGTTAGCTGAATCGAATAAATGTATATCAGCTCATTAAAATATTTTTTTATCTATTTAAGGTAAGATTTGAGTTCGAACTTTTATTTTTGAATTTTCTTAAAATTTCAAAAAAATTCAAAACATTATTAAAATTTCACGCATTTTTCACCCAAATTTTTTTTTGTTTTTATCTCTGAAATCTGTGAATAAAAATGAAAAAAAGCCACTCTAACTTATTTTTATGTCATGTTTACATATTTTCTGCCTGCTGTTTGAAAATCAAGAAATGTTTACTTGTCATTTTGTTGTAAACTTTTAGAAATATTATGAAAATTTTCCGCAAATCAAGTCCAAATTTTAAAATTAGTTTTTTGATTCCTCCGTAAAAAATGAGGCCGAACCACTTGTCAATTTTATGGTTTCTATTCGATTTCCGTATTTCAACGAATGGAAGCGTCAAGCGAATATTGTTTCTGAACTACCTATAAAATTTACATCACTTGCTTGTGAGACCGGTTGTGTCATTTGGCACGCAATTCATCAAAATTTTATTTTCCTCAAAAAATCTCAATTAATTTCAGGTGTTATAGGCTACTTTTTATTTTGAAAGTCAGGACATTTTCGATATTTAATCGCAATTGAAGGTCAATTTTTTTTCCTAAAAAGCTGTTTTTATCCATTTTTCATGGAAAAAAACTTCCATATTGAGGAAATTTTTTCATGTGGATAACTATTCTCCCACTAATTAGTGCATAACACCCGACAAGTCTGAAGTTTATAATATTGCTTTCAAAAAAATTCTCACATCGGGTCAAGTTGGAAATGGAGTCATAATGAAAAGTGGTTTTTGATATTTTTATAGATACTAAGGTATGTAAAATTTTAAAATATAAACGTTTGCAAGTATGGACACTTTCATTAAAGATAAAAATAATATAAATTTTTCACATTTTTTTTCTTTCAAAAATCACCCGGAAAAATGTACCAATCTGCCACATCGCTGCTACCCCCTTAAATTGATTGCCTTGTTTTAAATTATTGATCTGGTAGTCAAAAAGGGAATATTTATTTTGAGCTACAGGTTTTTAAGCAAAAATTTAAGTTCGCACAGATAATTAAGAAAATTAGCGTGAATTAATGAGAATATGAAAGATAGGTCAAGCTAGAATTTTCCAGCGTTCAGCGAAATAAAGTTTCAAAAAATGAATTTTGAGTAAATAAAGGCACAATGAGGTATTCGTAACAAAAGTTGAGGTTTTCAGTTGATTTCAGAGCATCAAGTTCTTTTGAGGTTGGTTTTCGGGTTTCGATAAGTCGGATTCTGATCGAATCTCGAATATTGTCACTTATTTGCATCAGTTTCTCGTAGTTTACATGTTCGGTTTTGAGAATCAGCAACTTAAAAAAACAATTTAATTTGGTGAATTCCGTATAAAAGTTTTTCATCATAATAATGGTTTGAGAAATAAATAACCCGAAAACGTTAACCACCAACAATACATAAAAATCGTGAAATTTTGTATTATGTCAATTTTGTCTGTTCTTTTTTTCTGATTGGCCGAAAAAAAAATTGTAGTTCACGTTTTTTGACAATGACCGTATAGTTTAATAATTTTCCGATCAAGGTTCATAATTTGGATTTCCAAAGTTTTTCGCATTAACGTCTTTCTTTGGGCTTCGATACAAAAAAACCCGAATAACACTTTGTGAAAAAATATTTTCAAAAAGCTGCATTTTTGTATTTTGCATTAACTCACTTTTGCTTTATTTTCAGTTGCAAGACTCAGCAGGTTTTGTTCTTCTAAACTATTCTCAGTGAACAATGATAAATTATGCATTCTTCTTCCGACTTTCATCTGATTCAAAGGTTCAAAAATTAAAATTTTTTCCAATTTTACCAAATCTTTCGTGAACTGAACATTATCGACGTTTTTTGCAGCTTCTTTGGAAAATTGTTTTAATGGGGACGAAAACTGATGTGGAAGAGGATCCAAAGGATTATATGTAGAAAGCGAAGATTTAGGTAAATAAAATCGCTGCAAACCTTAAAACAATTTAATTGACTAATTTAAAGAAACTTTTAAAAGTATGTATTTCTTTTTAAATCGTCTTTCCGGCTTCCAAATTTTTATTGTGCAAGTCACTGGCAAACATAGACTGAAAATTATTATGTTAACTTAAAACAAATTTCGGATTTTTTTCAAAATCCTATTATAGGGTAAATAAGCTTCGAGCACATCACAAAGCAATTATCAAAAAAATATTGTAAAAAAGGCTTCACACGTCTTTGCTTTGTCAATAAAAATCTGAGGTTGGTCAACGAAATGCCATTGTTCCAGCGACCATGTGCTTAAACACCCATTTATTTTGGGATTTTCAATTAATTTGATGAAAAATGAAATGATGGCTGCGTACAGCTGTTAAGCTAACAAGTTTGAATAATTTCTCAAAAAAAGAAAAAATTCTGATATCCACGAGCTAGATCTAGTTGTAACTAAAAAATGAAATAAATGACTTTTTGGACCGGTAGCCCAACCGGTACGATCTTAAAAAAACTTTAAACGCCATTTTTGAAAATTTGAAACAAAGCCGAAATTTGAGCTGGGTACGAATCCCAGTTGGCTCACGAAAAACGTTTGCAAATCAGTAAAACGCATCGGATACCCCTAATCAAGTTTTCATCGCAGATGTCAAAAATAGTTTTCTCTATTTTTGTGCTGCTTTTTATCATTTTAATCAGTGAAAACTCCGACTCCCCGATGAGTTTTTACGATGTTTGCACATTTAGAAATGCGGGGGGGGGGGAATTTCAAAAAAAATTTATTCACGCGTGTGAAGAAATTTTTCTCAAAATCCTGGAAGATCACTTTTTGCTGGACCAATAAGAAGAGCCATTAAAAATGACTGAAATTTTGTTTGAGGCCTCCTACGGAAAATAATCAAAAAAAACCTCCGACATAATTTCAAGGTCGATATTTTGATTAAGTATTAGTCACATATGGTGACTGAATAATCGATTTTGAATAGCGGCTATAAAAATAAACCTGTGCCGAAAATAACAACAATTTAAACAATGTTAAAAATCCAAGCCAAGAATATAAGCAACAAAGATAAGTCATTAACTAATCAAGTTTTTGAAATCAAACATACTGTTCAAATTCCAACAAAAGTGATATCAAATAAATTTCACTTATTGAATGGATGCCTTGAAGATAAATCTATTCAAGCCAAAATCTTAAAATTGATGACATTTAAAAAATCGAAGACAATTAGAGCGCATAATCTCAGAGAATTTATGAAACTAATCAATAATTTTAAAGATCGAGGTTCACACCTTAAAATTCAATTTACAACTAACCAAATTTTGAAAATTACAGAAAAATTGAAGTAAAATATTAGTAAGAAAATTATTGAAATTATGAAATTTTGTTCATTACAAAATAACAGTATGTATTTTTAAATAAATAAAAAGTAATACGGCGAAAATCAAAAGTTCCGATTATTCAATGATAAAGACAACTTTCGCTCAAAAATCGTCTTGACAATCATTTTCAGCATTGAATGTCTTCGAAAAATGCAACATGTCAAGGGTTTATGTGGGATATAAGTGAATTTATGACTAAAAAACCATTTTTTATTAAAATAGTAATAATTAGGCAAAAATTAATAGACTCAAGTTTAGTCACTAAATTTGTAAAACCCTAATTTCTTTTCATATTTATATTTGGAAACAATGAGCGGTAACAAATTACTATGAAGGCTTTTTAAGATTCTCTGTGAAAAAACTTACCCGGTAAAGGATACCAAACTTTATGTGCCGTCAACACGCCTAATTGCAATTCAGTCTCAAATATTTTAACGGTTTCTTCATGGCTTCTTCCAGAAACTTTCTTGTAAAGCTCAATCGGGACGGGCTTTCTAGAACTGACACAAAGTTTTCTACTCAAATTTACTTTTGACATTTTTGGTTCAGATTGATTGAGACTATTTAGTTTAGACTTTCTTATAAAGAAAACCAGGTCAATGACTCAGCGTCAATAAGTTGGCAGCCCGCGTGCCAAATCGTGACTCGCCTGATTTGCAGCCTCGATGCGTAGGTTTTATAGGGTGATGATGGAAAATTTTGTGTCTAAAAATCCGAGTATGTTTCCCCAAACTGAAATAATCAATATTTCGTCACACCGTTTTAATTAATGAGCACATCCGTTTCGTTTATTTATCTTTGTTATTTTTAATTACCTGGCGTTTTTTAAAGTATTATTTTTTACCAGTTCATTCGATAAACAATGTCGACTTTTAAAATAAAAAAACCTGAAAACTCGTGATTCACGAGTCGTGAGGTTAGTAATCTTTGCAAGTACGCTCACGCAAGCATGATTCGATACGAATTCATGTGTCTAACAGTTTGTAAATCATCGCCTTATATAAACTAAACCAAAAGTCTTTATTTGAAACGTTCATAGTTCAGTTGTCTGATCCCTATATTGTTTTGAGAACAAATTTATAAAAAAAATAGACTTTCGTTTATCTGGATCATTGTATTTGAAATTCAAGATAAAAATTTCAAAATTAAGACTTAATTTGAATTATTAATAAAATCGAATGTTTTTAGTGAACAAAAACAATATTTTTAAATAATCTGGGCCAGATTATCTGGGTCACCCTAATTATTATTTGTAATCAAGAACTTACTCACATATTTATTGATTTCTAGTCGATGCATCACCGAAGTGAAATTAGCTTCCAAGAATCAATAAAATGATGATAAAAAATAAATTAGAGTGAGCTCGAGTCTTAAAAAAAATTGGCTTGTGTCAGAAATTTATTTGGGACTGATCAACACTATGAATCGCAGTGAAACAAAATTAAATCAATATCAAAAAAATCGAAAAAAAAAATTAGAAATTAAATCCAAGTCAAGGAGGATGTCCTCGAGAAATCATATTTTCCATGTTTGCTTACGATTTGATCGTTGGTTTAGACACGACAAATGAGTAAAAACATTTCCGAGTGAAGTATTTAAATTCTTGAGTATTGTGAAGGAATTTGAAACAAACTATCATCAAAATCAGAACAAAAAAAACTCTTAATTTTTTCAAAAACTAACTAAAATGAGAAACTTTTCGTGGAGTAGTCCTTCAATAAATATGAAAGATAGATCAAAATGGGAACTTTAAAGTCTATAGGCTGTCCGCAGTCAAAACTTGTTTTCCCAAATTCTCTCGAAATTACCCTGAAAAGTTAAGAAATCGAGCTCAGACATGAAAATTTCAAAAAATTAAGAAAAACAAAAAGTTTTTTGTTTGAAATGTCAAGTATGCTATATGTTTTTTAAAATGTTTATTATGGATTTTTTCATCGTTTGCGGCCAGCTGAGATTACTATCTAAAAGAAACATAAGGCCCTGACCAATTATTCGTGGAAATTAATCACTGATGATATAAAAAACTAAATGAATCATGAAAAGAAGTTTCTTATATTATTAACTATGATAATATTGACTACCTGTTGAGTCACTACGACCGTTTTATGCGCGCCAAATATTTAAATCAATTGAAAAAAATTGACCTATATTTTGATATGTTCATTCAACTGTGGAATTCAAATAATTTTCAAAATGTAGATTGATTAACCATCAATTTTGACAAGAACTTATATTCCAAACATTCGGTATATCGATTTCTTATGAATAACTCATCAATTTTTTCTCGGGAAATTCTGTAAAAACATTCGGTTTGTCGATTTTTATTCGTAAATTTATTGAGTTATACATGTACAATACTCATCGGACAAGCAGTTTTGTGTCATGCGTATGTTAAAGTTATTTAATATAAAAAGGAGCTTTTTCTCACCGCACGAAACGGCTTCCCCGATTAGTATTGTAGTTTACTATCCTTATTGCCCCCGTGCTCACGCAAAATCTCTCATCAAGCTTTAAGTGATTTCCTAAAAACATTTCTAAAATAAGAAATCTCAAAAATGAAAATGTTCTCACCAAACTACACCGTATGTACTAGTATTTAAATGGTTTATCATCGTACAAGTGAAAGCTTTTAAATTTTTAATAAATTGAATCTTTGATTAACAAAAAAGCTGAGAGATTTAGCGTCAGTTCGAATCAAATTAAGAAATCATGGAAATAACTTTCAGTTATATAAATCATGTGCAGAATCTTCCTAATTTTCCAAAAAACTATTTTGGTATCTTGAGTCACATTTTCAAAGGGCAAATTTAGAGGGAACGTCTAAGTATGTCTCTTAATTACTAGTTTCTTCAAATTCACTATTTGTGAAAAAAAATATTTTCAAATCGTAGTATTGAAAGCAGTCGAATGGAAGCGAAACATAAATGAACAACAAAGAGTATATTCAGACATATTATAAAAATCCAAATACTGTCCTTGCTGCTTAATCTGTCTGCTCAATTTGGAGCTAAATCCTTATAAAAAACCCAGTTTTTTAATATTTTTTCTCTTTTTTCGTTGATATAGTATTTTTTGGCGCGTTTTTCTCTCCTTCGGCGAGTGTGTTTTTACTACATCGGCATAGACTTGCGCGACGATCTCCTCGCTAGCGCTTGAGGCTGTCATCATGAGAGAGTGGGGTCTCGCCATTTTCCCGAGATTATAAGACGCGGCTGTGCGGCGTTTCTTTCTGACAATTTTGTCTCGTTTCACACAGATAAGTTAACTTTTGGATAAGTAAAAATGGCAATTTTATTTAATTTTGAACAGTGAATTTCATCAATAAGAAATATCAATCAATATTTAAAAAAAAATCTATAAAACTACATATTCATTTGTATGTATACATTTGTATTTAAACTTTTCCTCGAACTGAATATTTTTTTCGAGAAATTTGTTTCACTTAAAATCAATTAGATCATCAGAAAATGCTATTTTTTCTGAAAAATAAATACTTATGAATTTCAGTAAAAAAAAATTTCGAAAAAATTAGTAGAACGATACAACTTTTTGTTTGAAATATTCACTCATGGAAATAAGATTTTTCGCGAAATTTTGAACACTTTTGTTTGAACTGAAAATTATTTTAAAGAGGTTAGTATAAATTTTTCAAATTTTTTTCTTTTAGTCAAAATCTTGAAAAAGGACAGGTTTAGGGAAATGATTCTAACATTTAAAATTTTATAAAGGGGAAAAAATTTAGGGCACTCATTTCCACATTTGTTTAGTACGATAAAATGCGCCAAAACGATGACTTTCGTGTCACGTGGGTTTGATCTAAGTCTGTTCACTGGGCTTTCTCTTATTTGTTGTGGTTTATCTCGAAAAAGAGATATTTTTATGCTCAAAAACAATCTCGAACCCTGTTTTTGAACAGAAAAATATTATCGAACATCTCCTTTTTTTTAATTCCTAAAGGTAATTATCGTAGGTAATGTCGAGGTATCATTGTCTTTGGTCTACTACACCTTGTCGTGAATCAGAATTTTTTGCTACGTATTATAACGTGAATTTCGAAGAGAAATATCGCTATATTTAACCCGAAATTGCGAGGTCCTAGGCGTCTGAAATGGATAATAAAACCTTAAAGCTTGAATTTTTGAATCGCCGGATTGTGTAGAAGAAACTATTGGGAACGTTTCTGATCACTGGAAATATTTACCTTTTTGGCATAACACAGAGTGTGTAATACACACTGTGTATGACAGACTGTATCAGACTCAAGCAAGCAGGAAATTTTTTTTTGTTTGGCTTGGAAACCAAAAAAAATTGTGGATTGGCTTGGCCGGTTTTTAGATTTGGATGGTTGTTGGCTTGGTTTCATGAAAAAAAATAACAGAAATAACATATTTGGAAGATTCGAAAAAAGGAATTTCAGAAGTAAAAAATGAGTATCATTTCTATATACTCATCTGGTTGAGAATTAGTTTTCTGATCATTTTTAAGACGCAGGATTTTTTTCCGTTTTTGAAATTTTTTCTATTGAAATAATTGAATTTAAGGTCAAATTTTTATCATATAGTTTTTTAGCTTAATTGACGTCAAAAAGCTAGTTACATAGTAGCTTTTATAGACGTCAAATAAGGAGCTGATATAATAGGCTGTTATTCGTTTTTCAGCATTGGAAATCTATGATAGTGATGAAAAATTACATTTGTTCAGAGATTTTTTCAAAGATCAAGAAAATTTTTTTGAAAATTTAAAAAAAAGAAGGCTTCTGATTAGCTGAAAATCGACTCACTCCATATAAAAACGTAATGTTATCAGCGTGTTCTCGACGAATGAAATTTTATTCACTTAAACTGCCATTTTCGGTCAAAAATATTGAGATTTCGAATTTGGTGTAACGAAATAAAATGATCGCCACCCTTCAATTAACCCAAATATAATTTCTTATCGACCAACCGATGAGGTCGAAAAAGACCGATAACAGTCTAGCCGATTACCACCAATCAGCTGCTGGTAACCTTTTTTCTGCAAACTACAATAAACGGTCAAAGTTGAAGGTCAATTTCAAAGTCATCGAATTCATTCGCAAATATCACCAAAAATTTTTTTTTAAACGTATCAGCCACAATTGGTCAATTATATACTGAAAGGTCGCTAGAAAGTGAAAAATGTTTAAACTTCAAGGTAAATCTAAAGTTCATCAATATATGACTTGAAGGGAGTATCTAAAGAATTCTTGGGGTCTGAAATTCCAAATTTTTAATTGTCTGGATAACTCTATAATTTATCAGTAATTTGAAGTCGACCACGTTGCCGACTTAAATAAACCCTCTGGTAAAAGCGGTAAATTTTGAGTTATCAATATAACTTTTCGAAAGCTGCTCAGGCTCAAAGGCTCAGAGCTTGACATTTATATCCCTTCAAGAGATTCCTTTTATCACACTTTGCTTAAAAATGAAGTTGGTAGATTTTTTAGTAGAAATAAAAATGGAAAAATCCACCAACGTCATTTTTTAAGCAAAGTGTGATAAATAGATAAACAATGTTGTTTCAAATTAGGAACTTCAAAATTGAGCGAGAAACGATTTTGCAATTCCCGAGTCGAACTAGAATATTAAATTAACTGACGGACCATAGGGTTTTGCCAGAAGTTCAAAAAAATATATGAATTTTTTCGAAAAAAGGTTACATTGGTCAAAATGAAGTTGAAAAATCATGAAATTACGAAAAACAGGTTTTTCCACTTTCAAATAGGCGTCTTGGTATTTAGTTTCGTCTAACTATTTTTTTAGATGCAGCGCTGAAAAAATACATTTCCTGAAATTTTTTTTTAAAATCTATGTAGCGGACGGGGGTCAAAAAATTATAAAATAAAAAAACATAATTTTAATTTTTTTTAGTTTTCTATCATTTTCGACTCAAATTTTGAGCAAAAATTTTTTTGTGAATTTTTATTGAAAAGATGAGTACAAAACACATTTTTGGAAAAATAAAATTTGGAAATCGATGTAGCGGACGGGTGTCAAAAATTGAAAATGAAATTTTTTTTTTTTTTAGTTTTTTATCATTTTTGACTCGAATTTTGAGCAAATTTTATTTGTTTATTTTTATCAAAAAGATGAGCACATAATACATAATTGGAAAAAAAATATGGAAATAGATGTAGCGGACGGGTGTCAAAAATTGAAAATGAAAAAAAAATAGATTTTTTTAGTTTGCTATCATTTTCGACTCGAATTTTGAGCAAAAAAAACAATTTTATTTGAAAAGATGAGTACAAAATACATTCTTGGAAGCAAAAATTTGGAAATCGATGTAGCGGATGAGTGTCAAAAATTGAAAATGAAACAAATTTGAGATTTTTTTTAGTTTTCAATCAAATTTGAACAAAAAAATATTATTGAAAAAAGTTACAGAATTAAAACAAAACGCAATCTTATCAAACACTTCCTGGTCGTTTTTTACTAAATTTTTAGACTAATTTTTAATATAATTCGGCGTTTGCAAACAACTCATTCGATTTTACATATAAATAGCTCAAACTGAGCACAAATATCTTGTGAAGAATAAAATAGAAATAATTTGTCCCTCAGACTTCTTTTTTGTTTTGGTCTTTTCTAAGATTACTGAAATTGTTTAGTTATTAGTTTTTCTTCAAAAATAAAGGTAATAATAGTTGGATTCGGACCAACCTTTCCATTATATTATTCACAAGATTTGTGTGCTCAGTTTGAGCTATCTAGGAATGAAATCAAATGAGCTGTTGGCAAACGCCGAATGATATAAAAAAATTTGCTAAAAATCTAGTAAAAAACTACCAGGAAGTCCCGTAATTGATATATTACTTTTGGTTATCACGCAAAATATAAGTTACCAATTAACTTTTTGCACATTTTAATTGTTTTTCGAAAATATCTCAAAACCAAAAAACAATAAAATAGGTAACAATTTTTGACTACCAAAATTTTTTATTTGAAATCTTCTATGGTTTCAAGATCAAATATTTGGTAAGTTTAAAAAATAAACAACAGATTTTTAATCT
>SCLH01062669.1:0-31139 GCA_004367855.1 Oikopleura vanhoeffeni
AAGCTTTTAGTTTTCAGAATATACCACCGTGAATATGTCAAATCTGCCAGCTTTACCCCCTTAATTCACTTTTATAATAATTTTATTTTGTCATGGGATACTTGAAGTTGAAAATTCAGAAATTTTACTTCCGAAAAAAAAATCTGCCTCTAGATATCATTAAATTTTCATTTAAACTGTTTTGCATGCATAAAACACTTTTTTTTAAAAACTGGCTTATATCATATTTGTATTTTATGTGTAGTTCCATAATAATTTTCTTTGGAAGTGAAACATAGGCAAAAAATCTTAATCAATCAACTCCCCGTAATACTTGAACCAATCATTTTAAAAATTTAAATTATTTTTTGGGAACCAAATCAAAAAAATTTCTAATGTGTTTGAAAGAAAAGATTTTTTGATCCCGTCGGAAAGATTTGAGTTCGAAGTTTCATTTTTGAATTCGGAAAAATTCCTAAAAAATCAAAGCATTAAAAAATATTTGAAATTAATCGTCCAATTTTTTTTCTTATTTCTTTATTGAAATCTTTGGTTGAAATCGACAAAATAGCTTCTTAAACTTTTTTCAGGCATATGTCTGAAAAATCCTAAAATTTTAATTTGTCATTAGTTGTCAATTTTTTCAGAAATTGTATTAAAATATTTCGCAAACCTAGTGAAAATTTTTCTATAAATTGATTTTTGAATTATTTTTTTAAAAAACAAGCAGAATCAATGACTTAATTTTCTGGTATCAATTAAGTTTTCTTATGCCAACTGATGACATGGTCGCGCGATTATCATTTCTGAACTATCGAATATATTTACAACAATTATTGTACCACCGGTTTGTGCCCTTTGGCACTGAATTTTGATAAATTTTATTCTTGCAAAAAATTTGCAATAAAATTTTGGTTGTACTCGGCGTCAGTTCTTTTGATAGTCAGGACATTNGAGGACGTACAGTTTAACCGTAGCCAGAAGTTAGTTTATTGCTTTCGAAGACTTGGTAAGGACAATAGTAAGAAGAACCTCTATTTCTAGAAGCCACTTCTTATTTCTAAATAATGTTTTGTGCACAGTAAGTTGATATAATAAATAAATTTTGTATGTTTTTAATTACAGTATTATTAAACTGTTTTGATTTTTTTAAATATGTTTTATTTAATAGTACTGTGTATTTTCTATTCACATCAACTCACACACAAACGGCTTCTCATTTTGCAAATAATATTAATATGGTATGTTTCTAATCAAAAAAAAAATTTTTATAAAATAATTTTCTCTCTAAATATTTTCAAATGTTTAATTTAAATGCATTCTATGTCAAAGAACCAGAAAGCCAGTAAATTCCGATTAACTCGGTTCAATCGAAAGTCACCTCCAATCATTCAAAAATAAAATTAAATTAATTTAATTTAGAGGGTTTTCTAAATGTATATTGTTTCTAACCAATGAGAGAGCGGGGATTAAATTTGGATTGTGTAACAGGTTGTTTATACCTGAATTTATTTTAATTTCAAAATTATGGGACCCCGGGAACATGATAAACTTTCATTATTATGATTTAATATGAAAGTGAAGAAACTTATTACATTTGTTGGAGGTTCGACAAATTTAATTGAAAATTTATGAGATGAAAAAAAGACCCAGAGTGAAATCAAAACCAGCAGAAAAGAGGTAAACATTCTCAGAATTATTCAAGAATAAAACCCTAAATCTTCATTTTATTTTGAGAGTATAATGTGAGTGAGATTAAATCTAATGTTGATTTTGGGATTATTAATCAAGAAATGTTATGAAAACTTGAAATATTGATTTTTGTCCTTGTGGTATCGTATCGAGTTTTCATTTTTAGGACTATAAAAACTTCCTTATGATACCCTAAATTTCAACTCAAGGTGTCCTAATGTGAGAAAACTTATTTTTCAATTTTTGAGAAAATTTAAAAAAACTCCTCTGACAGAGTTACATGACACCCCAATTTCTATGCTCAGAAATAGTATTTTCACTCCAGAATCCGCATTTAGATTGTAAATGCTGAAATAATAAATCAGACTATCTTTAGATAATTTATACTTCAACTCTGATTTCAACTTTTAAGAAAATATGGATTTCATTTTTGTTTTAATTAAGATTTTCAAATTTTGATTGAAAAATTTATAATTATCGTTGTTAACTTTTTTGAATTATTTTTTCTCTTGAAACACCATGTGAAGTCCCCCTTAGATCAGAAAATTTTGTGTACATGTAGTATATTTGATTTTAGATTATGTTTGCAGATTTTAGGACAGATAAATAGTAATAATGCAGTTTGATCACAACCTATGGTATTTCAAAGAAAAACTTCAATTTTGAATTGTGACATAAATATCACCACGATGGATATCACTTATAGTCGTTGAAACAAGAGTTGGGTATATTTCACTAGATTTTTAGGCTGTTGTATATTCTAAAATGAAAAAAACTTCCGAACATTCGTGAGAGAATCTATTCATCCCATTATGAAACTGGAACGATATCGATTAAGGCCCTTGACTCCGAATGTAAAATATTTCAAAAAATCTTCTCATAATAAGTCCAGATATTTCATAACCTCCATAAAATTAATTGTGAAAAGTTTTCAATTTTTGAACCTAAACACTGATCAGCTAATTGCCTTTTAAGAGCAAATTGCTGAGTTATGATCAAGCCCTTTAAAAAAATCTCATCACTTTTCTCGGCCGAAGAGATGCACTAATTATGCATCTCTTCGGTCGAAAAAAAATTTTGGCGCAATATAACTCCACGTGGATTTAACCTACGCTTTTTGTTGTGGGCGTTTTTTGTGCAATAATTTCTAAAAGTTATGTGCTAAATGGGGCGCGAGGGTGGACATCTGGGAACAGATCAGAATTTTAACAAAAACACATGTCGAAATACTTTAATCATTTCAACTTCTCAAAACAATCCGAAAAAGTTCTCACGCTAAATCACTCCACTTTTTTATAATCGTGTTTCATACTTTACACTCCATTTTTGATAAGCCTAAAACACGAAATACAATTCATGCTTTTAGATGCTGTTCGTTATGAAGATGAAATACAAAGTAACTCGTTTTAATTGAGGACAAAATATTCATAATTTCCAGGTAAATGTTCAGTTTATTTAATTTTGAATTCACCATTTTGAATCAACAGTTTTTTATAATCTCAAATTTACAAATTTTCAATTTACAATTTTTCAATTTACAATTTAAATTATACAGGTGGTCACTTTTTCAATGTCAACAAAAAGATTTTTTAATTGATGTACAGTGAGACTAAGAGTTCCTAAAAATTAAACTCAGGGTAAGGCTCTTAAATAGTTTAAACAAAAAATATTCACAAAAAAACTCTCAAATTTACAAGTAAACCTTTAAGACACAGGAGACCTAAGTAATGCTGTTTTTAAATTTTAATCTGGATCATTGTGATGATTTATTCACCTAGATCTAATCTGAAATACCATTTTACAATACATGAAATAAATCAGAGTGAGCCCCTAAGGGGGCGCTCGGGGCCAATTCTCTCATCCAATTTTATTTGGTTTTTAATTGAATAACCCCAAACACCCCCCTAAGGGCTCCTTCTCGATTTGTGTGGTATTTATAAATCTTCAGCATACATTTCCAGAATTCAGCAAAAAACGAAACATAAAAATTTTCAAGGAAAACAACACTTTTCCCAGATATTAAATGATTAAGTTTTACAATAAAACTTTGAGTGTTCTGATTAAAGTATCTAAGATCATTTTAACTTTTTATCATCTGAGTTTGTTTTGTTTAAAGTAACGGGCTCTTTTAACCGAACAACTCTAAACGGGCTGCTTGAGAGTAATTTTAATGAATAAAAATGAAGTTTTTAGATCATCTTTGGTAACTTGTTCGAAGATAAGTTTTAATTTGCTTTTCTTTTGTGATAGAAAATTATTTTGACTTTTTGGGCCGATATCTTTGAAGGAGTGCCTTTTGTTGGCTCGAGAAAAATTGTTTAAGAACAATGAATTCTCCGAAACATTTGGTATTTTTCGAAAAAATCTTTATTATCTTTAAACATCTTTCCGTCGAGAGTTCACTTTAAAGTTTTATATTAGACAAGAGGAACGAATCCTTTTTTTTAAAAGTGATCTAAAAGCGCTTTTTTTTTCTCAACATAAAATAGTTTTATATTGAAATAATTCGTTATTTTTATTTAAAAGATCATAACAGCCCACAAAGAATCGTTGACGATTATTAGAAGGAATTTTTAATTTTATATTTCTCGAACGGGCGGTAGAAATCCTAAAAAAAACCGAGAAAGAAAAAGAGACCTCAGGGCTCTCAGCCGTCCCTGCCGGAAGTGCGCCGTGTAGAGCGTTAGATTTCCAATTTTTCATAAAAGTAGAATTCTTCGAGAAAAAAATTTTAAAGATAAACTACCTTAAAACTACCTTTAAACAGTATTTTCAGGGGATTCTAATAATCCGTATCCTGAAAGTTGTGATATCTGGTGGATGTAAAAATGTTTGTTTTTAGCATTTTCACTTTTTTCCCTGAAATCTGGAGCAATCACATTTTTTGCAAAGAAATAGATTTGGCTGTATACAGCTTTTTTGATGGTGACTTTTATCTTTAAATGTTTGAACGAAAATGAACAAATTTTTAATTAATGTTATGAAATTTTTGAAATTTTTCATTTTCGTTTTTGTCTCGAAATAAATTTTGATTTGTGACATTGGAAACCTAAATTAGGATTTACACAGCACACTAACCAGGGGCTTAAAATCAAATTAAAACACCTCAGGAATAGCACAAAAATGGCTATTTTGTGTGGCGCTGCAAGCTAAAATATAACCAAAAACGTTTTCTGCTATTTTATGAATTTCAATCATTTCAAACTGCCGATTTCGATTTATGTAATTACTTAATTCTGCAATTTTTCTAAATTATTTGGGGATAGTCACCGAATCGGATTTTTAAATCTTAAATTAAAGTCCAGTAATTCTTGGTATAAAATATCCTTATGTCAAATTCTGTCTTTGCAATTATTTCCGATTCGAAGATTTTTATGAAAAGAAATTTGACAAGCTGATATTGCAGCACCATCCATAAGATGCGTTTTTTGAAAAAAACCCCCAATAATCCCCCCTTTTTTTAAATGAGTCTTAAATTTTCAAAAAAAAAGAAACTCCACTTTTTTAAATATTTAATATAAGTTTCTGAAGAAGTCAGATTTTTCTTGATATGTTAATACGATAAGTGCGCTGCCAACGCAAAAACCAGCCTTATATTTTTAGTGAAAATGAAGATTCCTAAAGTCATTTTGTTGTCTCAAACTCAAATTAACAGAAAAAGGAGATTCCGCCAGGAGCCGCCGACAAGCAAAGTAGGTCACGATTCGATACCAAGAAATCAACCACCCGTTTTTCGAAAAGAAAGGCCAGAAACTATAATTTAACAGGTAAAAACTATTTTTAATGTGATCAAATATAACACAAACTATCGTTTTTATTTCACCTCCCTGAAAAATCTGACTAAGTAAAAAATTAAAATTTTTCTTCTCTCTTAAAACAATTTGATCAAAAGAAAATGTAATATCTTTAATAAAGACATTCAATCTAGGATATGTCCCAATTTGAAATTTTGAATTAGAAATATTGATTTATAATGTGATAATTTGGGAAGCAAAATAATCTCTCGAAATTTTTCGATGCGAAAAACTATCTTTTTTCTTAAAATTCTAGTACCTGGCTTCATTTGTGTGTGAAGGAAAGCTGAAGAGAGAGTCCTCCAGAGTGATTCGGGGGGTCTCTCCCTTCATTTCTCATTATAAGTTCCATTTTTGTATGTTGATAATTTGATATATTTTCATAATTTAATACTCAATTTCATATTCCAGATGTCAAAAAAGATCCCACCTTTTGAAAAACATATTTGTAATATTTTTAGTAAAAAAGGGGCCTAGAAATTATTTAGGATTGCAATAATGTACGAAATTTTTAAATATCGTTGTTTAAATAATGAATCCTAGCGGCTAAATTGAGTTTCTATTTAATTGGTGACATCTGGAAAAATTTGCGGGAAAATGTGTGGGGTCGAATTTTAAACGTAAACTGTGGTTTTTTGTTTTAAATTCTAATCCAGAAATTAGCGAAATTGCGAAAATTTGTGAAAGTAATCTTCGTTAAATTTTTGTGTTTGATAGTGTAATGTAAATGCGATTTCACATTATTAATTAGTGCTAACAAATTAAGTTTGCGCGCAAAAATAGATTATGAACTAACCCACACAGACAAAATTTTTGTCCCGACCTAGCGTTTCTGAAATATCCTTCACAATTGAATTTTTCTTCTGAAAAAATCATACAAAAAAGAGAGAATTCCAGAAATTCCAAGAAACTATAAATTTTCACAAAGTTTCAAGAGATTAAATTTGTATGCCTTAATTTTGAGATAGAGATCCTTTTTTTTTAAAATGAACGATCATTCGGAAATTACCGAAAATGCGGCCGAGGCTGACTTTGAGAATTTAAATGAGGAGAATCAGTCTCTGGATCAAACTGCCACTTTACTGGCTAATATAGATGCCTATATTGGTTCCGACGATCTTTATCAAACGTTAGTAAATGTTATTTCCAGAGCCAGTAAAATTTTTCAAATTGATTTGGCACCTTTAAAACACAAAATTCTTTAAACTCTAACTTAAGTGGACGTATTGGTGGCATATCAAACTTCCCAGAGATCCCCTACAATTCTAGATTTCGACCCATAAAGACCTCCACACAAAATGAAGCATCTTCTCTGAGTCGTAAAGCCAGATCCAATTCACTGAAAGTCATATCAGAAAACTCAGTACCCTATGTTTACAGTCCTCATGATAGAAGTAATCTGTCAGAAGTCAATGTGAACCAAAGACAATGCACTCCTGAAAACCTGAACATTCTTGGTAAAGGTTAGTGTGATATGACTTCGACATGACTCTGATTTGTGGTTTTCAATTCTCTCTTCAAAAGTAAAAAATTAAATTTTAAACTAAGGAGTATACCAATTTATTCTATCGATTTGATCTAGAGATATCTTAATGTATAACTAAAAAATTTCTAACTTTTCACCTTGAAAAAGAGCGTTTAAGAGGACTCAGAAAATCTGATATAATCCCGTAAGGACGGACACTTTGTGATTTTTTGAGATATGCTATGTTAATTTTTAAAATAATTTTTAAATTAATAACGCACAATCGGTGTTACGAAACCTCAGGCCTCTCAATTTTTAATTAAATCTAACAAAATCTAATAAAAAATCTCCTAAGAACAGTGATTTTGAAATAAATGACGAATCAAATTAACTTATTCTAAAAAAGTTAGAAATAAGATCGTTGATTATCGGGTGAACATTTTGATTTCTGAGTTTTCCCTAAGTAAAGATGTGAGAAAAACCAGATTGAAATCAAAATATCTCGTTTAAACATCATTAATTTCTGACCGAACTTTTAAAAAATTCCAAACTTTTACAGCATTTTTGCAAAAAAAAATTTTTCTCACGGTCTCAATTTCTCTCAATTTTCAAAATTCAGTACATCAAGATACACCTCGTTATGGATATGTTAGATCAGACACTCAAGACAGTATGATACAAAACCTTGCACAAAAAGTATTGCAGATGGAAGAGGCCAATCGTTCAAAAGATGAAAAAAGCGCAAAAATGGAGCTTCAATTAAAGACCATGCTGGATGAACGAGCTCAAGGGCGTCAGTATTCATTATCTGCGTCAGAGGGTGTGACTAAAAAAAATTCTGAAACTTGTCCTAAAGGAAAGAATACTGGTTTTTCAATGGAACCTCTGAATCTTCCTCAAAAAGTTTCTAGGTAAGAAATTCATGTTATTCAATGTCAAAGATTTAAGCTGGACTATACACTTCTCCTTGGTTATTTAAGACATAAAATGCATTAATTCAGCCCTTTATGATTTGGTCATGTAAAAAACCCAAGATTTTATTTGAAATTTTATTGGAAACTGAGAATAATTTCCTATTCAAATTACAAAAATGTTAAATTAAAAAAACTTAAAAAAATCGAAACGTTTTAAAGAAATTTTAGTACTAGTTTGGAATCCCTTTTTTTTCTTTCTCTCTATTCTAGAATATTTAAGGAAAAAAATTTTCAACTTGATGCAAACCTTGACCTGATGCAAAAAAAATTTTCTGTTCAGTAGACTATGCTCTTCTATTATTTTGGAAAGAATAATAAAATTATTCTTAATTCTGTTAATATCAAAGACTTGACAAAACTTAAGAAAAGGAACGTTCCAGCAAAAGTTCAAGCCTGTTTCAGAGCTAATCTCTGCAAGAAATTTAAAGTAAATTTTGTAATTCTAACCTAGGAGGAAATAAATTTTCCGAATATTTCAAAAACCGGTATTTTACATCGGTTTTTTGTATTCGGAAAATAAATAAATACAGAAAACATTTAAAGATCAATGCCCACCAGCAAAATCTCCGCACACCAATTATGCCAGTCATGTTAAATTTGGATTTATTTCAGGCTACTATCTATGAGGAGTAATTTAAACATTTTTGCGACCAGATTTGCGACTTTTAAAGCAGGTTAACCTCTCAAACTTGTTATAACTGCTAATTTTTTGTACCATCTACGATAAACGAGTAAATTCTTCTTCTAAAACCTTTTCTTTTAAGGGTTTGTTTTTAAAAAACGAAAAGTTCGAAACGAAAAAAACTTTTAAAATTTGAAAAACTTGAAAAAACCCCACTTTAAGTATTAACTTTTTTTTTAAATAACTTTTCATAAAGAAAAAATCTTTATCCAAGTAATTTAGTGTTTTTAGGAAGGATAGTATGTTGCGGAAGACCAGTCTAGATATTCCGAGTTTCAAACCGCAAATCAGAAGACTAGAAAATCCTGTAGTGAATTGTGTGAGTTTTTCAAATTTTTGAGCATGTCAAAAAATATAAAGCCAGTCTTTTGATGAGTATTGTTCTAAATACTGCTTTTAGTCGCAAGTAAAATTGGGTCATACAGTCAATCTTGAGATGGAGTCACTCGATCACAAAAAAGAAAAAGTCGTTATTGAGGACAGCGATCTAAATGTTGTTGCAAAATCTCTACAGATCAATTTAATGGGTTCAATCTCGTGTAAGTTTCTTGTGATAATAAATTGTAAATAATTTCTTGATCTGAACTCCCGCCCCGAAAACAGAATTTATTCAATCCTGTTCTCATAGTGCAAAAATGAATGTTAATCTCGGTCACGGTGTTTTAAACCTTATATGTCTAAAATTATCGTAAGCTAGGTGGAAAAAATGCAAGAGAGGCTAAGGAAAACTCCCTAAGGAGGTTCCCCCAGCCCCTCACACACTTTTTTTTTTTATTATGTGAATGTGAGCACCATAAATGATGATCCGAAAATAAACCTTTTAAACTGAAAAAACCTTTCATAAGGCGAAAAATAATTACAGTTTCTATAATATTTCCTAGGAACACTCCCGCTAACGCAAATGTTTTGATTGTTTTAGTTTTTACTTAAAAATGTGAATTTAAATTAAAGTTTTAATATTTCGATTTGTACATAACATTTAAGAACGAAAAAAATTCTCACTTCAAGAGGAAAAAAATTCAAAAATTTCACATTGACTAACTTCTTAATTGTAAAATCAGCTCAATCATAGCTTAAACTTTCAGTGTTTCTCAAGTGATTTGTGAGACGACATGTGTCCAAAAAAATCGTAATTAAATTTGTTTTAGCCAATGCAAATATACCATTCATGGGAAACTTTTTGCCAGGACAAATGCTAGGTTTGATGGAGAAAAACAATTTGGTACGAGATCTGGTGCAAAGTGAGGAAAAGGCTAATTCTTTAGCTGATATGTTGAAATACATTCGATTATTCCCCAATTGTCCTGAATTGGCTCCCTCATTGGACAATTTTCAACCAATAGTTCCCTTTTATTTCAATGAAAAAATTCATAAGAGTCAAATTGATTATTCTGTGTCTGAGTTACTTACTAGAAAGGTAATTTTCCTTTAAATTATATGAAGTGGTTAAATAAATGTGGAAAAATTGGGTTGGTTTTAATTTTTTTGATTTTTTTCATAAACCTTCAGAAAAGTTTGCGATTTTTAACTAAAACCAGTCTGGATTTTTGGGATTATTTTTCCTAAACCAAGAATAATTTTCCAAGTATTTGATGGTTTTTAAAATGATATTAAAAAATTTTTGTAAACTTTCACAGGATGTCCAAAAAATCTCTCTGTTTCGTGTAAGGCCCCCAAGCCGCCCGACCACCGGCAACAGCGTCCAGCGGAGGGAGTACCAGACAAAAAGGTAACAATAAGAGGCACTCCCCAAAAGATCAAATTGACTGTACTTAGCACGTATTTACATATATACAAGAGTGTGCAAAGTAAGGTCAATTCGTCTTCTAGGAAAAACTTTTTTTTTACCCTGATAGCGAAAAAAATCCCTTTATACAAAAAATACAATTTTCAGGATTTTCAAGTATCATGATAGTGCCCCACAGTGTCACACATCTGTATCCGGCCCCCCGCACAACGCCATCACCCATACCCGAACATTCCTCAGGAGACAAATTACGACAATGAGAGGTTTTGAACTCGATTTAGACTTTCGAAAACTTCATTATATTTAAGAAATGAGTGTTTTTAATTTCCATAATCCAGACAATTTCGGTGCGAATTAATTAGACAATCTCTTCTGATAAGTTTTTAGAATTTTTCGATAAATGAGTGGGTCGGAACATGTGATTAAAAAGTTCATTGTTTAAAATATCTCATTAACTGAGATGTAATTTTGTTTTTAATTGAAATTGAAATTCAGGGACAATTGGGGTTGGCAAAAACTTCCCTTCGTTATTTGGCTGGTGCTAATGCTATGATTGTTCATACACTGAATCTGGTGGATAGCAATGTCAATCTAGGTGTATTTAGGTAAATACTTTTAAGAACATATCGAACAAATAACTCTTGGTTAAGAATATAGTTGAGTCAACTTAATTATTAGCTCAAAAAGGGGTCATTTTAATTAATTAGGAGCATTAATTATGCAAGAAAGTTGTGAGGTATTAAATATCAGCAAAATCCAGAAATTCACTAAAAGACCCCGTTTTGAGTTTAAAAGCTATAAGTTAGCTATGATGGAGACTAATTTCCAAAAAATCTTGTTGACTAATTGGTTTTAACATTCAAACTTTTTAGTCATGTGACGCGTCAGATTGGTCCCAACAGAGATGAAAGAGTTCTAGAGGTTTGTAAAAGTAATGATCCTCATTTAGGATCTTTTCAATTTTGAAACCAGGAAAAAATCTGCAGTTTTTAAATTAAGGGCATCCATGCTCCCTTTATTTTTGAGGATATCATATCACACAAAAAAACAATTTTTCATAATGCACCGGTTCAATCGTTTATGCTTTGAACGTAAAAATTTGTTCGTATAATAAACCAAATGATAATTAAAACCTCTCAAAAATTTTGTGTTTTATTTTTATTTTCCGAATCTTTCTCAAAATAAGCTCAAAAATAAGGTTTATGTCAATTTGATCACTTAAAATTTCAAAATATCGGGTTGTCATAATTCAATTTTATATTCAGTGTTTTTGATCCGATTTCCTTTTGGGCCTTCATTAGAGAAAAACGAAACACATTTTTTTAAGAAATTTTTATTGTGAATTTGAAAAATTTTGTTTTTGAAATTGGGGTCGATTATTTGATAAAGATAAAGAGTCTCAGGGAAGTTTCTGTTTGTTTAAGATTAACTTTTGAAACTAAAAATTTTGAGAAAAAATAAATTCAGATTAAAAGTCCTCTAAAGGTATTTTAAACCGGTTTCTACGGATTCGAGAATTAACAAAGCACCTATCTACCAAGGCCCTTAAACAGAAGTTTTGTATAACAATTATACAGATTGTGTTAAATTAGGTTTATTTAAAAAACCTTGGTAAATTTTTCGTTGTTTGGTTTAAGTGGCGTTTGTGCCGCTCAAGTGTGTAGGTGTGTGGTCTTAAAGAAGTTTTGGTGAAAAACTTTCGAAAGTTGAAGGCCGGTTCTAAAAACTGTGTAATCTGAATAAATCTTGAAGTAGTGTTCTTAATAATATTTTCTCAAGGACTTTTTTATAAATTTAGGAGCAGGGATACCCCCAAGGGCAGGAAGGATCCTAAAACTACTGTAGCCTTTAGCTATAAAAACTTCTAAAAATAAATGGTCCGCTTTCAAAGCAGAGCAAAAAAAAAAAATTCGAAGCAAGATTTCAATAAAAATTTAAATTTCTGAACACCTCCGGGAAATATTAATTAAGTCAATACGTGTAAGCTTCAATTTATCGTAAAAATTTTCTAGAGACTTTTATAAAAAAGTGGTGAAGTGGTTTCTCAGATTTATCCTGGGTTAACTTTCGCAAAAAGAAACCCATCAATCTCGGAAACCTTCCACGGGAACCCATTAAATAAAATTTTGAGTGCGGGGTAAAATCTACAATCTCAGCTTATAAATTACTCAAATGTTTTGAAAAAAATCTGAAGTTTTTATTTTATTTTCAACAATTAATATTAATAGGAGGGAAAACCCCCCCACACAAAAAAATTTTCTTTGTAAATATCCATCTACAAAAAACATTCAAAAAACCCAAAATAAGTTGTTAGATAGCCTACCTGCAAGAGTGCCTAGACGTCTTTCAATTTCCGGGTCCATGTATAATCTAGAAGCTGTAATTTTAGGTCGAAAAATCTTTCAGATTAATTTTTATGGGGCTCACTTTTCCGAAAAAAACTCTCAAAAAGATCATTTTCAAGGTCGGAAAATTTGAGTTTGGGATATTTATGTTTGGGTGTTTTAGATCTATGATAAACCCTGTTTTTAAGGTGAAAAGGAAATCCAGGGAGTCTGCCGTAGCTGAGCAGAGAATTCTATCCACAACTGGTGCAAACGGCAAAAAATTTCCCATTAACTGCATAATGATCTCATCTGGTGAAGAAAAAAGTGATGAAAGTGGGACAGGACAGGTAAAAAACAAACTCTTTCAAATACATCTCAAGCAAACCTCCCACCGTAAAACCGCTTCTAGCCACTTTGTGGCATTATCTCGTAATTTTGATCAAACTTTTCGAAATGATATTCTATGGTGCTTAATCCTTGTAAGCATATATAGAAAAATTTTCGCCAAGGCACCAGAGCCACAATTGTGGCTCTAAATTGAATGTTGTACACAATAAGCTTAGGGCAGTTGGAATTATAATTTGTTTGCAAAAGGAAGTTGAAAAGTCATATTTTCGCATTTTTGATATTTCGTAATCTAGAATTTTACTTTGAGTTCTAGAAAAACTAGTAAGAAAAGCAAGGTGTACCATATCACGTGATGCACGGGCACAGCTGTCTCTAAAATTTATATCTCTGTTAAAAACAATGCATAAGAATCTGGCCTACGTCATAGTTTTGTCCGTTTTGATTTATATCTCATAAATCAAAAGTGATTTATAAATAGGACAAAAAAAATTTTGATTTAAAGATCATAATTTTTGATGAAAAAATGTTTATTTTTCCCTATAAAAACAGATAATGGCATTTTTCTATTATTTTCGAATAAATATGGTAATGAAGTAAAGCTGTGGGCAATGTTTGACTGGTTAAATTCACTTTTATAATAACTAAATTTTTCATGGGATACTTGAGGTTGAAAAAAATTTAAACATTTCACTTTCAAAGAAAAATGTCTGCACATAAATATCAATAAATTTTTATTTCAACTGTTATGTATGCACAAAACACTTTCCTAAAAACTGGCCAATCTCACATTTGGTTTGTATGTCCAGTTCCGAAATAATTTTACACAAGTGAAAAACAGGCTCAAAATCCTGATAAATCAATTCCCCGTAATGCCAGAACAAAACATTCGAGAAAAAAATCAATTATTTTCTTGAAACCGAATCTAAATTTTTTATAAAGCATATAAAACAAAAGAATCCTCGACCCAGTTTTTCATCTTTTTTTTCGATGATTTGGGGTATGCTGGAGCACAATTGAGGCTCTGTGCTCACAAGGGTTAAAGATAAAGTATCTTTAAAGTTCTGTTTAGGTTGGTAATAATGGAAACTCTCAAGATCCGAATGATTCATTTGACAATTTTCGCGTGAACCAGACTTTATCTGACGACACGAGTGAAACATCAAGTCAGAAGTCTGAAGTACCAATTAGCACGATACCTTTGCCAGAAGTTCACGTGAGTAAATTCTCTTTTTTTTGAAAAAATAATTTTTAACATAAATCCTATATCTAAACGAAATCATGCAAATTTAAATAGTAATTCAATTTTTAGTCTTCAGTATTTCCACTGATTTCAAAATTGTTTTTCTTTTTTTTAAAAATTTATGTCATTGTCGTCCTAAATCAAACCCTCTGAAATGTAAATAATCAGTTGAAAAAACCTGTCTGTGTTAAAGGCTTTTTCTTTCTTATCTGAAATTCAATTTACATTATTTCTGAATATTGATGGAAAAAAATTTCAGAATATGAAGTCTCCTGTGGAGAGTACTTTTGACGCCAACAAAGTTGATGACAATGGAGTTATCAAAATGTTGATGATTGGGAAGAAAAATGTAGTGGAAATGCTTTGTTCATCATTCGAGAATATGATAGTCGTGGTTGAAGAAAATAACGACCTACAGATAGAAACTGTGAGTAATTCATAAACCTATTTGCAAATTAATGAAAAAAATCACAACTTTATTCGATGTTTAAATCGGCAAGTTCATCGATAAATTCGTGTTTTCTTTGCCCTGGGTCGAGATCTTGACTAAAACAAAAAATGTCCCAACAAAAGTCTCTGATTGTTCAACACTGGATCTTCCGCAAAAAACCTCTCAAAATATAACAAAAAATTAAAAAACATTTGTGCCTATTTGTAATTTTAACCTGGGAGGAGATAGATTTTACGATTAATGTCCTTAATTGGTATTTTAACGGTTTTTTTGAGTATTTTAAGAATATTTATAGCATTTATTTGAAAAAGAGGCCCACAAAAAATAAAAAACAAAAATAAAAACCCATTCTTAAACTGATTAAACAGTGTATATTAAGATTTGGAATTATTTGAAAAAATAAAACCTGGGAGGAGATAGTCTCTAAGTTTTGGTCTTAATTGGCACTCGTGCAACTTAAGTGTGAAGAAATGTGGTCATACAAAAAAAATTTTGGTATATCCTTCATAAATTGAAGGCTATTCCACAAACTATTAGAATTGAAAAAAATTTTCTCATCCGTCTTTCAATGTTCAGTAAAAAAATTGTAAATTCGAGCTAAACCGGATCTTGAAATTCTTGAAATGATACCCCTCTATGAACAGAAAAAAATCTCTGATATTTAATAGAGACTTAATTTTTATCTAAATTTTCTAGATTCGGAACATTGAGAGCAAAAGAATAGATGATGAAATGATTTCTATTAGAAAAGTCCTTGTGGAGAATTCTACAAGGAGCATTGAAAATCAGAGGAGAGCTATTGAGCATAAAAATTGGTCAATAATTTCAAATTTATCTGATAATTTACAGGTAAAAATAATAGTTCTTGAAAACATTTCCAACTTTCAATTCTCTTCCAACCTTAAAATTGACCCTTAGAGGCTTATTGGTGGATAAACTTTATATCAAAACTTTCAAACTTTTTGTCAAATATATTAAATTAGGAGTATTTGCAACAATCGTGGTGTAAAAAATTTTTAAAAGCAGCGACTTTTTATAACCTTTTTTAATAAGATTAATACTAAATTTAAATTTTCCCTAGATCAGCTTTAAAGCTAATTTGTAACTCAATTTTATTTGAAATTTCAATTTTTTCTTTTTTTCCTTTTATTTCTAATTAAAGATGTATTTTCAGGATATTCTACAAACTGTACTGTCAACTCTAGAAGGGATCTGTATTAATTCCTTTGAGATAAGAGATCAAATGGTGTGTTTAAAAAAAGTGGCCAATAAGTGCATTCAAATGGAATGCAGAAAAATTATATCTGTAGGGACATCTGATGCTATAGGTGAGATTAATAATTCTTAATTCTAAAGTTGGTTTTAAATTTATCAGTCAATTTTATAATTCAATCATTGATAGGTTAGATCTTTCTAAATACCGTAGAATTTGTTCAAGTAGACGTTTTTTTTAATGTCCTTTTTTTGCGATTTTTGGTAAAAATCAACGCATTTTTAGAGACGAAAATCTTTGATAAAAACATTTTTTTCAAGAACCTCAGACATGATGTATGAATAATAAACTGCCTAAAAAATTTTGAAACAGATTGAAATTCCGAAAGACGGCGGTAGTGAATTTAAATACACCACTCCTGAGTACAAAATATCAGTACAAGTTTTTAGCAAAGTCGTGAAACAAGCTCTGTAGATCAAAACCTAAAAAAGCATTTCAGACGAATTTCAAAGCAACGTAAAAACTGTTGTTGAAGAAATAATGGATAAGGCAATTGAAAACACTAATCTGTCCGAAGCACTCTGTGAATTGAAAAAAGTGAGTATTAAAGTGCTTTTCCACTTTTGAAATAAATTTTCACTCGATTTTCATATAACATCCCTCTCTTTTTTAAAAATCTTCATCACCCCAAAATTAAATCTTTTCCCTTTGTAATTTAAGACTTAAGATGTTATATATCTAACTACTGCATTTTTAGGTCAAAGGGCAGTGTATAGATAGAATCAGTAAGGGGCTAAAAACGGGCATGAATCTCTCAGAAAAAAATCTGAAGGAGCCGTCTGACTTTGCTGGAGAATATATTGAGGCTATTGATGTCAATGACGCCCCCTTCATTAAGGATGAGATAAATAATCGATTCCTTTCACGAGAATCCGAATTTGGTAACGAGTTTTTTTTTTTTATATTTGAGCGTGGTAAATTAATTGGTTTATTTTCAGAAATTGGTCTGGAGGACTTGTCGGAGTATATGCGGGAATTAAGACCAAGTGAGAGAAAAAACACAGAATTTCTAGGTAAGAATTAGAAGTAAATCTAATAATTCACCCTAATGTTATTTGGTTTTTTAAATAAACTTAAATCTGTGTAAGATTCCCAAAAACTACAATTAAAACTAGCTCGGCACAAAATCATCCTATTTCGTCATGATCTGAAACCAGAGAATGTAACGGTCGAGGTTGTGTATTTTTAATCTGGGGAATCTTAACTCCTGTATTTTCCACAATTAACTGGTATCTAAGACACCTTAACTTAAATGTTCAAACCGTGAAAGCCTCCTGGTAGTTATTCACTTAAATGCGACAGATCCCCCCTAAGACCAATTTTCTAACAAAATCGTAAGGAAACTTGATTTTTGGAATTTTATTTTTCAGCCATTAGTCTTAAATATCTTAAAGTTTCGCATGGCACCCAAATTGGGTCGTTTTCCATCATTTAAGATCTCAATTCTCAAAAAAACTTTTGAAAATTATTTTCGAAAATCGAGAGAAAATAATTTTTGGTCTAAGTTTTTATCTCCATTTTTAAACAGACAACTGTTTTGTGACATCTCAAACGGTTCATTTGTGGTGAAAAGCAAAATCCGCCATGCCCAAATAAAATTCACCTAAATTGAATCGGAAAAATTCAAATTTACGCTCGTCTCAGAATCCCCCTAGTCCTTAAGTTAAGCAAAAAATATCACCTAGGTCAATCTGAACATCAACACAAAAAATTTCAAAAAACCCTAAGAAACTTTTTCAAAAAAAATTTAAAAAAATCTAAAAACTTTCTTCCCGCCTCGATGTAAGCAAAATTTCATTTGACCAAAACCCAACTGTGAAATTTCTGCCTTGTTCAGAATTAATTCTTGAGCGTTTGTAAACTAAAGCAATTTCAACAAATGTGTCCTAATTATGAACTTGTTTTAAGAAAAGACCTCAGATAACTCACGCTTACCGTGGACTATGTATTCAAAATTAATTAAGTTTGTAAAAGATTTCTGTAATAAATGCTCATATTAGCTCATAAAAATTCCATAATGTATCAAATTTATCCGTGCTTCGTTATTAAATATAAATTTGTAAAGTTTTTCCAATTAAATATTAAAATCAAAGCTTTTTATCAAAATTTGTGAATGAGACATTATGGTGCTGTCTTTGAACAAATTTCACAATTAAATTTTTCACTAATTTCTCAATTTCGTACGTCATACTTTTATTTTACGGAAACAGGAGGTTATAAATCACGACTATTAAAGATATAAATATAATTCTTCAGAAACCTGGAGGAATGGAGATGAAACCAAACTAATCGACTTGACAATTGAGGCGGGAACCAATGTAATCGATAAAGGGGAGGTGAAAAACATGCTATATTCTAGACTATCTGGAGACATTCTGAAGATCGAAAATTTCGACAAAAAAGAGGTAAATTTTAAATGGAAAATAATTATTGTGGGCCATTTCAGAATGCAGTTTTTAGTCTCTGACATGAATTGTGCATTCTCAAAAACCCTAAAAACCTAAACAAATTTAAATCCTAAAAAAACCCTTCAAAACCCTTTCTTTCATGCTTGAATACCTTCTGAAGCCATCTCGTATGGAAAAAACCGTCCTCTTTTAAAATCGAAACACAACAAAAAAAATTTAAATCAAAAAAAACCCAATCTTCACATAGGAAACGGCTAAATGTTGAATATTTTATAATAAAGATTTCGAGGTGTTAAATGTTAATTAATTATGTATTTCAAAAAATATCTATTCTAAATTTTTAGATTATCGAAAGACCGACCTTAAGAAGAAACTTCTCAACAAAAAAGATCAGAACTCCGAGAGCCTCAGCCAAGAAAACAACGAACACGAGGAAAAGAATCTCCCAAACCACTTCTGAGACCGATGGTAGTGAACTCGTATCACCAAAAAAAGTTCAAAGATTGACGAATCGACCCCCCATAAGTAAGCAAATCCCAAAAATTGTTTGTTTGGTTGCCTGTTTTTGTCTAGTCTATGATTACAGCTCTCAAGTCACCTTCGAAATAATCGAAACACTTTTTTCGGGAAAAAAAATTTTCCCTCCGGTAAATGACCAAAAAACGTAATTTGAACTTAAACTAGAATCTGAAAAAAAATCTCTATTATTGTTCTAAGGATTACTTGATAAAAAAATTCAAGTCGTTCTACAAATATAACCTCGGAGGAGATAAATTCTGAAGTCTGAAATTGTGAAAAATCGAAGGCCATTTGGCATTCTAGATTTAATCAGTCACAAGATCAAAAAAACCTCCGAGAAAAGATTGGTATATCTCGTTAAGTGAATTGTGATATTTGAAAAAATTTGTTATACCATCCGGGAGGAGATAGATTTTCCATTTTTGTGATTGTTACCTTGTAAAGGTAAAGTAATCACTGGCGTAAAGGATAAAACAATTTGCGATGTCCTACTTCGCAAGAATGGGGATAAATTTATAAATTTGCATTTTCAGTTTTTCTCATGATCTGTCAGTCCTTAGCTTATTTCACCGAGAAAATTGTCAAATCAGAGTCGCATACCCCCTTAAGGGAAAATTTAACCTACTTCAAGGACTAAATGATCTCATGAAATTAATTTCAGTACACTTAGTTAACCATTTGATAATAGAAAATCACTCCCGAATAGTCATGATTAACTGTATTAACGAGATCTAATTTCTGTCATTCGTTTCATAAAGCAATTTAATTTATTAAAAGTTTTATTTTTGATAAAAACTTTCCAAAAGAACTACATAAAAACTGAAAAAGCCTGAAAGCAAAAAACGGAAAACAGCCAAGAAACTTGTTTAGAGAAAAAATTTTTTAGAGAAAACCTTCAGAATCACTTTTGAAAATCTACATTTTTCAATTTAAATTCGAAATGAGTTCCCATCTAAATTTCAAAGATGTACATATTCCATTTTATGCACCTAATGGTGTAGGTTTTTTGAAGTTAAATACATCATTTTATAATGGAAAATTAGTAAATGTAGATTTGAAAGGTGACCCCAAACTGATAACCATATATAAATATGATCCGGATTTTGGTCATTCCCGTCCCAGCTGGTTTTATGAAAATTCCAAATGTGACCCCAATTTAGCAGAAAACCTAGAAATAATTGGTTTTGAGCAGATGCCATATCTACCCTTATTAACTATCACAACTTCCGCCGTGCTTGAAAAAATTCGTAGAAAAGATAGAGGAAAAAGAGAGTGGGGTGCAAAACGTTTAACTCGGCTATTCAAAGCTCGGATTGACTATCAAAACTCACTTTGATGAAATCGTGTCCTTGTGTAATTGTAAATAAAGAAACAAAAAACAAAACCCAAAAAAATTAATTTCAAGCCCCATCAAACGGTAAAGAAAAATAAAAATTTAAATCTTAGCTCAATTTGACCTAGGGTTTTGAGAAAAGATAGAACATTTCAATTTCTTTAAAATTCTCTACCTTGAAATGTCTCACTGACAAATTGTAACCGTTTAATAATGTGATGCCTGAGAAAAAATTTTGCGCTGTGAACTTTACGGGCTTAATTAAGGGTTTGGTGGCCTAGGGTTAAGGGTATGGTGATTCCTAAATTTTCTGAAATTATTAAGTCATAAAAATGCGGTAAACCGATCGTTTACACTCCACATCAAAAATTCATTAAGTCCTTAAATTTTCAATTTCAACAAGACAAACACGAAAACTTTGAAAGTTTTCAGGAACTTTCTGAATATTTCACTCAAAAAATCCCAAAAAAAACGCATGTTTCAGTTTGTAAGAGAAACTTCGGCTAGACTCAAGTCGATCCCTTCTCCAGCGTTTCCACCTATAATTCCGAGCTCAACTCTAAAAATCGAAACAAATTTCTTCAGATTTTCGGTTGAAATTTTGAAACTCGTGAGTGTTAAACTTTCCAACCCCACTGCGGACTCTGCCAAAAAAGACGCGTTTTGGGTATTTTTAAGAATAAAAAATTCCCTTTTTCTTCAACAAAACAAACTTTTCTCAATGAAAAGGACCACTTTTGATATTATCTAAAAAAAGCAAAAAAACAGAAATATTCATCTTTTTCCCTGAGAAAAAACTGTCGTTTTCTTCTTAGATAAAAATCAACTAAAGGAAAAGCTGTTTTCGGAAAATTTTGAAAGAACTTCACTAGAGACATTTCACCCGTCCTTATAGACAGAAATCACAGCAGAGTTCCCAAATTTCGAGTCTTCGGGGTCGGAAACGAGAGAAACTCTCGGACATTTTAAATTGCCTTGGGTTCATTTTTGCGGAAATTTGGGTGAAATCTGAGAATTAAATTAAAAGGATAATGTTTCCTGAATAACGAGACAAAATAAGGGTGGTTTTCACAACTCAATTCAATTATGCTAAATTTTGGTACATATTTCTAAATTAGGCCTGAGAGGAGATTTTATTACAAAACGATTTTAAATATTTATAAATATTTATGTTCGAAAATAAAGTTTTTGACATCTTTTGTGAAAATATTTTACAGTTCCGACTCGATATAAATCTTTATCAACTTCAGAAAAATTTTGAATCCTCAACTTTTTTCTTTCTTTTGAAAGTCCTTCGTAGATTAACCTGTGAATCTCGAAAAAACAATCAACTTTAATTAGAGTTAAGGTTTTCGAAAAACCCGAGACCAGAAACTTCCGTTTGCTCCAGAGTTAGACTCTGTAGGTGAATCTAGAAACTTTCAAAATAAAGGCTCTATTCTAACAAAAACATTCATGAAACGGAAATCAAACTTAAACAAAAAAATTCCAATTTAAATTGTATAATTTAGTATATGAAGCAAGTGAAGATAGCGATAATGTGCAGTCCCAACCCGGCAAATCCGTCAGTACTCGAGTAGCTACACCTCACACAATTTCTGGAACTGTTGCAAATTCCTCCAAAATTTCCAAAATAGTGTCATACATGGTAATTAATTAATTTAATAATAAAGACCCTTCGAATCATATCTCAAACTCAATTAAAAAAATTTTCTATGGAATCTATTTTAGCAGATATTCTATGAAAGCCTGTGTTCAAATTTTTCAATTTTTGTACAAAATTTATGAATTTTTGACAGAAATTTTCAAAAATCTTATTATGGTCTCTGGGTTGTGACCAAAAATTATGCTCTCAATTTTAAAATGTCTTCAATCTAGATTCGTCATTCATCACAACTAAAACTAATATTTGTTCATTCTAGTCGCAGAAACGAAAAAGCCGAAAAAAAGACCTGATGAAAAAGCAAGAAAAAGATATGGCGAGAAGACTAAAGGAGAAAGGCAAAGAAATGGAAATCAAAATAAAAGGTCAAATCGCATCGGAAATACACCGCTTAAGTCTAGGGGGTGATTCATTTTCTCAGTTACATTAAACTCTCTCTTTCCTAATTAAATTCAAACTGCCGTCCCAAAAAAAACCAATCTGTAGATTTATTATAAGAGGGTCTATGACATGACACGGAAAAAAATTCCAAAATTACAGTAGTTGATAAAAATTCATTGTAATTTGTGTAAAATGAAAAAAAGAAAAGATTTCTTGTAACGGTAAAAATTTGTTAAAATTTCTTTTTTTCACTTTGAAAATTGTTCTCGTATTTTAAATCATCAATTTATCGGGGAAAATCCTCATATAAAGATATCAAATCCTGCGTATCTCGAAACTTTAAGCGTGAAAAAACTTTTCAATTCTCATCACCAAAAACAATCCTTGTTTCTAATTTGCCACTTATAAATTTTCAAAAAGAAATTTATAACGTATTGTAACCGATTTTTGACTTTTGAAATTCCTTATTTAAAACGTCCATCTGTTTGCGATTTCAGGACTCAATAATTGGAAATCATTTTAACTTAATGTGCTATTTTTGGTTGTAATTAGATAAATAAATAATTTTATAATTGTTGAAATTCACATTTGTTAATTTTGAAACTATTTCAACTGTCTACTTTTGAGAAACATCTGTGATTGTTTCAAATGGTAAAAACCTTCTGTAAAGTCTGGTGGATAATTTTTGGTATGAAGTAATTTTGAAGTAAATATAAGTCACCACGCAGCTTCTTAAAAATGTCAGTCCCCATAACTCGACCAAATAACAATCAAACCTCATAAGCAGGGCGCGCAGCGGTCACCAATCCGAGTTTTTATTTAAGTGAAAATTTATATTTATACAATATATTTATAAATTATTGTCAACTTTCTATAAAATGGTGAGAAATCACCAAAATACTATCCTGACGGAAGATTTCGGGGAAAATAAACGAAAAACATTTCTCATTTTTATTCATTTTTGAATTATTTTGGCATTTTGACCTAAAAAATGAAAAAATATTTTTTGTTTTTTTTTTAATCATTTTTGAATTATTTTGGCTTTTTGGCTTATAAATGAAAGTTTTAATTGTTAAATGATATTTGCAATTTTTCCCTAGTCCTCCGTAAATGTATTGTCCAAAATTAATTTCTGTTTTGTAAAGTGTTTCGCCTACGTGTTCTAATGTCAAAAAAGCCAAAGATTTCTCGAACATTTTTATTCTTTTTTTAAAAAATTTCCTTTTCAGAGATAACAAGTTTATAAGTGAGCATAAACTTTTGTCAAAAATAAATTAAAAAGTTTAGTTGATCAAGTTTAAGGAGAGACTTTTGTTAAGAAAGTGGGTTTTTAAACCCTTCTTAAAAGATCTCTGGATGGTTCTAGATCAAAAAAATTTTTGCTCAGGACCATCCTCTTGGTGGCGAATATCTTTTGGTAGGAACTTAAGGACAATTTTCAATTCAATCTGTAAGGTTCCCGCTGCGCACCCCATAAACACGACACCTCCGAACTCCCCGAATGGCATACACAAACTCTGTCTTATAAGGACAGCAAAACTATCTTTTTTCTCTTTGTTCAAGAAACCCCCAGAACTACAAAGAAAAATGCAAATATATTATTTCAGTTAAAAAAAGTTGTATAAGTGTTCTGTAATGTGTATGTATTATATTAAATTGAGTGAACATCTTATATTAAAGATCGACTAAGATTTTTAGGAATATTTGAATTTCAACTTTATAAATCCGGGCGGGTTCAAAAAATTTGAAGAATGTTTCAGACTTAAATTGTGCTAACCCTTAAGACAGAGACTGTGTTGTTATAACTAACCAAACGTGCATGCCCCAGAAATACAAGGGACAAATCCAACTTAAAAATCGAGAACTCTCTTTTTATTAATATCAATCATTCTCACACCCAAATTTCTTTAAGTGATAAGCTTCAAAATTAATTCTGAGTTTCTCATTTTTTGAGCGAGATCTGTAAATAAGCTTGAAACTCTAATTTTAATTAATTCTTAAGTTGGGAATTCCCCATGGTACGAGAAGAGAAAACATTTCTTCAATATATGAATAGTTCAAGTCGAACCTTTCTAGGATCCAAGAACTTTTATAAAATAATTTTAAAGCAGCATTTATGGTTTTTGTAAATTTCCAAACTCAAAAAACGAAACTCTGAGGACCCGAAAACTGAGTCAAACTAAAGTCGCCTTTTTTCCTAGGTGGGTCCTTAAGGGGTATCTGTTATGAGAGAACCAGACCAGAAAGCGGTAAACGGCTTTCTGCAACTTAATCTTAATCGAAACTTGGAAAGAAGGATTTTTTTTCCCCTTTTTCTCCGAAGATTACCGGTCTACCGGCAATTCGCAAAAAATGATGTTTTATTCGGTCATCTCGAGCAATTTCAATGACTGATTTACAGTCACGTGATCAACCTAGAAAGCCAAAAAAAAGTTTCCAAACGCATATTTTAACTTTACTAAGATACTGGTGCAGAAATGTTTAACATTAAAATTTTTAAAATCTTCAGAATGTCAAATGTGTGGGATGAATTCGACTTCAACCTTTTTGCTGAGGATTACGTATTGGATCAGATGTTCCAAGACTTCCTGACCAATGAGAGATTATATCAATTTGTGGATCGTAGATTAGAGAACCATGTATACAGGTAAATTGAATAAGAATAAGACCCAAAAAAACTTATCGTGTGAGAAAACTCTCAATTGTTATTTCGTGATTTCTGTCCACAAGGGTTCCTTTGAATTTCGGAGAAATGAAGAAAAATTTCAATTAAAAATATTTTTTTGTGTTCGAACTTTTTATTTGGACGATTTCCGGAAAAACTACAAAAGGACACATTCTCAAAACTTTATAAAACTATTTGTAAAAATTATTTTCATAAATTTGTAGATCAGAAAACTTGTCCCATTTTGCTCTCCAGAAAATCATAATTTTTTGAAAGTGAAACCAGAATTTCGAGGCAAATTGTTGAGAAAAATTTGGGAAGTTAAATTTTTAAGATATTTTGAGACCAATTTGTAAATAAAAGTTCGGGAAAATCACATCTGTCCCATAGACAGAAACCACGAAAATCTATAACACCTCTCTTAACCTACTATACGTTTTAAGCTTTCCAATGTCATTTGGTTATGAAACAATAAAGAATAGTAAATTTGGCATGTGTAGCAACTTTGAAGAGAGAATTCTGATTAAAGGTTTTCTGAAAACCGTAAGTTATAAAATTCTCGTGTTTCTTACCAGTTTTAAATAACCCTAGTCGCTAATCGGGGACTAGACAAATTCTTTCCAAAAATATTCAATTTCAAAAATCTTTCGTAATTAAGCTTAGTTGGTATAAGGGAAGTAAGGAGCGACTTAATTTATTTTAATAAACTTTTTTTTTAAAGAGACTCAAAATGAACAAAAAAACCACTACTGTCACTAGAGAGCAGTTTTAATGGAATTTTACATCCCTCCAAATCTGCAATTTTTAAATTTTTGGAGCAGATCAAAATTAGGGAAATCGAAATGACACCTCAAATCTCAGAAAAGACCAGAAATGCCACTTAGAAATTCCCTTCTTTTGCGAATCTCCAGAGAATCCTCTGGAGATTCTGGGGTTTTTGGTTTAAATGAATGATATAAATTTCCAGGCTGTGGCGGTAAATCTTGACAAAATCGCATGTTTTAATCCAGATTTTAATTTTGAAAAAACACATCTGACTAGTTTCAGTTTTCGAAAAACCTAAGATCAGTGAAACATGAAAAAAATTTCAATTAATTTTTTAATTTAAGAAGACAGCTTAGTTCAATCTTAAAAAAGTTTTGAATAACTTTTAATCATAAGTGAATGAAACACCAACATATCTGCATATCTAAGTAAATAATAAAAAATTTTTAGGTACATTCATGGAGAACAGGTTACTTTATGAAAGCGAGAAAAGTTGGTGATGAGAAGACCGCTGAGTTTCTCAATTTTTTGGCATTTCTGAAAGGTGAAATGGTTAAGATGACCATGAGAACGAAACAATTCTCAGAATCTCGAGTCATAAATGAGGTAGGAAATTAAAATCGAAATGTAAAAATCGAATGATACAAAATCTCTCACTCCTCTGATTGAGATTATTTTCTCAGTCATTAATTTAAGAAATTCGTTCAACTCAAATGGAAAACAGATCGGGCCTTGATGGTCACCCACAGGTCCAAAAAAACCCCTAAAATAAAATTAGGAAGAGAAACCCCTTAAAATGTAAAGAACTCTAAATTTTTTTTGACCTGGGCTCTTTATTTTCCCTCCAAGCCATAAATTCTGATGAGAAAAACCGTTTCATGATATCAAAATGATTCGTGATAAAGGCCAAACCCATCACTTCCAAGAACATACTAAAAGTTCACATAAATCGTTGAGTAATGTAAATTTTTCAGTATTTTATCACAGAGGATGGACAGATATACACACTGGAAGGTAATCTTCGAAAAATTCAAAGATGTATGGATAGAATTCAGGAAATGAACATGTCTTTACCTATAATGAAAGGTTTTCATATAGATTCAACTATACGAATCTGGTCGCCTTGGACTTTTCGTTTAGAAAATGCTCCCCGAATGAACTTTGTGAGACCACCCTCTGTGTATAAAATAAGTATTTTTCAAAAAGAGTGCAAAGATTGGGTAAAGGGCTTGGAAAACTTCATAGTTGTTCTAAGTGTGTTTTTATATACAATCCCACATTAATGTCGCATTTTTTTCTCAGGTCGCCTCACTTAAGGGGTATCTGATCCGAGATAACCAGATCAGACAGCGAAAAACGGTTTCACGCATCTCAATCTTAACCTAAACCGAAAATGTAGAATCTTCTCATTTGAATACCGGGAAACCGGCAATTTCAAAAAAAAATTTTCGGGCCATCAATCACCTAATTCAGGGGATCTGAAAATAATAATATTTTCCAAATATATCACGTGATCTTATTTTTCAAGAAATAAGGACTTATTTATGAAGTATTTAAATCTTAATTTTGGATTTTGGATTATTTCGTCGTGTGATTTTTTCAGACTATCATGTAATGATAAAAAATTCCTAAAAACGTTCGAAGTTGAACCTGTGAGTTTTTCCTTGAAATTTGAGTAATTTTAAATTAATTCGGTTCCTGAGTAATTCTGAGAAATTTCGGTGACTGAACTCCAGTCACGTGACCAACCTTAGAGGCCAAATGAAATTTTCTACTGCATATTTTTATATTTTTCTTAAAGAATACTTTATAAAGTTCGAAATTCAAATCACACCAAAAGTGAAGTCAAAAAATCCTGAGAAAGTAAGAAATCTCTCGGCCTAAGCCCTACAAAACCCAGTCAATTGTAAAACATTTTGTGAATCCCTATAAGGCTCTTTTGTGATAAAAAAATTTTAACTGTGTTCAAAAGAACCAAACCAAAAGACTCGTGGTATCTCATGGCTAGGGTGCGCAGCGGCAATACCACAGAGAAAACTACGATAGTTGATAAAAGTTCATTGACATCACGGGGGTTGTTGACCCAGAAAAAACGATTCCGGGGAGAAAAAATATTTCATTTTATTTCCTCGTAGTTTTTTGTCCAGATATTTTTTTCCGTTTTGGTCTCATTATTTTAATTTAAAAATTAGAACTTGACCGCCGCGCTCCCTAATCATGGCTCATAAATCAAACCACAACCCTAAAAAATACAATACAAATACCATTCTTGATAAATCATCTTTTCTGAATTAATTCTGTAAATAATATGTTTCGCTATAAATCAGAACTAAAAAAATTTCTTTGCGTGAGGATCTAAAATCGTATATTATTTACATAAATCAAAAAACTTTTGAAATTCTAGATTTTGAAATGGAAGGTCTAAAAAATGAAAAAAGGGAGCACGTAACAAAAATGTTGGAGAATCAAAAGGATTTTCTGAAATTCATAGATGATGCCATTAAGTCTGGCTCACCGATTGGTAACAAGATAAAGAATCGATGGGACGGCAAAACAGAGGAAAAGTTCAATAGGAACTACAATGAGATAAAGAACGGCTCAACTGAAACGACTCGGCGAGAAGTACTGATTATGCGACAAAATGAAATAATGCTTGGTGTGCATCGCGTTTCTATGGGTAAATAATGAAATAAAATTTTAAGTTCAGTCATAAATTTAACTGATCTTTAAAGAAAAACAAACGTGATTTAAATAAGTCTAACTGTCAATTTACTAATAATCCTTAACTCACAATCAAGATTCATGGAAAAAAGTTAACTCACAAATTTTCATGCACATTCTAAGGAGTTCTTTTTTTTTTTCAAAAATTTTGAAAAAATAAATTTTAAATTTCGTGGTTAATTCTGAAAAAATTTTTGAACAATTTTGACATCAATGACTAATCATAAAATAAATCTGATATTTGCGGAAACACAAATTCCAAAACAAACAATATCCATAGTCACATTTGTCCAAGCGGGCGTTTGTTTAAACGGACGTTTTAGCATATTTTTAATTTTTGTGTGAAAGCATTTTGCATTTATACACTTTTTCAAATTTCAAAATTTTCTTACATGTATGCGGAAGTTTCCAACGTCCACCTAGACAAAAAAGGACAGCGCTTGTTTTTGAATAAATAACTGTAAGGACTCAAAGAAAATTTTTATGCGTTCCAAGCCCAAAACTCAATTTGAAATTTAGAACACTTTCGTGAAGAAGTTAACAACCCGGATTTCAATCTAAAGAACTTTTTCGATTAATCCTTTACACTCAGTCCAAGTATTTATAAAATTCTCTGTCAAAGAAATACTAAATGTAAAATGAACCTGTTAAACTCCTGAAACATCACATAACCTCCTCACAAAACCCATATTTCAAAAAAAATAAAAAAAATAAAAACAGAATGATAATCAAAGACTTCATGTGTTTAAATTATTTTAAATTTTTGTTCAAAAATAATTTTTCTGAATACGAGCCTATTTTTCAAATTTTATAAGCTTTTTTTTGGCTTTTTGATTCAAAAAATATTTAAAGTAATGTGTGTTAAATCATTAGTTATCTCATTGCTAAACTCTGGAAACAAGAAAAAATGAAAAAAATCTGTAGTTTAAAGCCCGTAGAAATTAAATGAAATTTGGTTCTCTTTGAAATGAACTAGCTGATTAAGAGTTTCAAATTAAGTCGATAATGATAAGTGATAATATTTTCTTGCAGAATTAATTTTGTTTCTGATTTGTGTCAATTTTCGTTCAAGAAATGATTTTTCTATTTCTAAATTAACGCCTGAAAGTAAAAATATATTCGAAATGTTGTGAAGACAATCAACAGAAATGCAATACTAAGGTCGCCTTCCCTTTCGGCCGCCCCACCCAAGGAGCATCTGTTCTGAGAGAACTAGACCAGACAGCGACAAACAGCCCTTTGCATCTCAATCTTAACCGAAATTTGGAACGCAGGATTTTTCCTTTTCTCCGAAGATTACCGGTTCACCGGAAATTCTCAAAAAACGTTTTTTTTTCGGTCATTTTGAGGAATTACGACGACTGATTTCCGGTCATGTGATCAACCTAAGAAGCAAAAAAAAAATTTTCACCGCATATTTTTCCAAGATATCACGTGCTGAAAACTATTCGTCGCTATCCCGTCCAGCTCCCCCAGCCGAAATCACGGTGGAGCAACCGAAAAAAAAAGCGACCCAAATAAACTGTGTCTTAAAACAGAGTTCAATCTCTGTAGATTAAATCACCATCAAAGTAAATACAACGACGAATATGTGATGAATTTTAAATTTTTGATAAATTAAGACGAAAAAAGTCAATAAATGAATTCAACTCATGACTCTCCCGAGATCATTTCAATTTGAAAAGAAAAAGGCCATTCGACACACGTGAAAAAAGTTCCAAAGAACATTACTATAATATTCCCAGATATATACACCCCAGCACCTGTAATGTTTTAATTTTTCCAAAGTTTCTCTCATTTTTCAAATAATTAATAATTAAAAAAGAATTGTATTAAATTTTTGCATAAAAAACCGTCTGTGTGTGAAAATTGCGAGGACTGTACACAGTACTAACCTTTCCTTCTTAGATATCATCATATCTAAGAAGGAAATTTCTGATTCTATTTTCGGTATTGATTCGTGGATTTTGAAAATATGAGCGATCATTTTCGATAAAAGATTCAATGGAATTTAATTCGTGGAATTGATCCAATAAGTTTTGAGGAGGTTGGAAATCGTAAAAGGGGGTGTTGGAGTTTGTATCCAAATCCCAGCTGCGGTCCCTATTACAATTAATACAAATCCCGGGAAGGGATTCATCATGCTGGCAGATGTTTTTTATGTAATTACGAATAAATTTATCATAAACAGGTGAGGGAAACTTACATTGAATACTATGAGGGACTCTGTGTAAAATTTGTAAACCCGAAAAAGGAAACATTTTCAATATTTTTAAAGAAGTATTTTTAATATCTAGTGCTTTTAGCGGCATGTATTTCGGGGAGCCTGAGGTTCTAGTAAATCTAGAACTAAAGGCCTCCCGAACACAAGCATCACGTACAATTTTAGCTAGATTTTTCGGAGTATTTTTAAGCGTCATTTTATTCAATCCACACAAAATAAGCATTCTCTGTCTGTTTCCCGCACTCTGTAAAGATGTGGTGTTTAAAAGGGCGAATTGTGAAAAATTATTGATGATATTTTTTTTATGAATGTAACATGCTTTGATTAATATACGGTTCAAATTATGTTGCAAAATTTTTATTTGGTGCTTTCTTAGTAAAGGTATATGAGCGAGTCCATAATTCAAATTCCCCACGATATATCCTTTAAACATAACTGTAAACTCCTTGAAGCTCACATAGTATTTGAGTGAATTTAGAACAAATTCA
>SCLH01062670.1:0-20604 GCA_004367855.1 Oikopleura vanhoeffeni
AATACCCCCACCTCAACCTAACCTTCTCTAGCATAGGAAACTTTCTTACATACTGGTACAGGTTGAATTTTATTTTTTTATCGTGTTTCACGCATCACTCATAATACACTATAAATTGAAGTGATGCGTGAAACCACCGACAAAAAATTATATTCAGCCTGTATGTTTATTTGGTATGATAATATAATTAAAGGCGAGCCGAGAATGGAACATTAAAAAAATTAATTTGACAAAAAAAACAATTTTGAATATTCTTAGATCCAGAAATTTGGGGTAGTCCGACGAGGGCTGATATTTCGAGGAACTAAGAAGTGTAGAAAGCTGATTTTAAGCTGCAATTCTTCATTTTTGTTAACGGTTTCTTATAAAATGCTAAAAAAAAAATTTCGATAAAAAAATTTTCCGAATTTCTGCACTGAATTATGGAATTTTTTCTGGTTTATTTTTTTCACGGCAATTAACTTTTCTCCTGATCTAGGACATTCGGATTTGGACTGATTTTTACAACTTTTTTTTATATCCGTGCAACGTACTGACAAAAATTTATTTAAAAATTAGGTTTTTTACTCAAAGAAAAAAAGTTTTGGAATTTTTCTTCAAAATCCTATTTTGACAAATTTGAGGGTTAATAAACTTTGAATGCATTCTAAAAGCTTAATTATGATAAAAGTGCCTTTAAAAAACGACGCACTTCCTCGCTTTGACACTTTGGAAGAAGTGCTTTTATTTTGAACAAAATCTGATATCGTTCGTACGAAATTCCATTAGTACCGCGACATGTGCAAAACACCCATTTATGTTTGGTAAAATTTCTTTAAAATATTCATGAATATGGGAAATCAGGCCACGCACAGCTGTTAACTCACCAAATTTGCACAAGTTTATTCCTGAAAAAAAAAAGGAAAAATTTTAGATCCAGAGCTAGTTGTACCAAAAATGGAAAAACTATCACATTTGGACCGGTATACCGGCTGGTCCGTCATACAAAAAACTTTTCACACCATTTTTTGAAATTTCGAACAAATATCTTTTAGAATCCGAAGTTGAACTCGAAACGAGTTGCGGATTAGCTCAGGACTAACTTTGAAAATCAGTAAAACCCGTCGGATACCCCCTTAACCTCCTCACACCCAGAAACGAGAACTCGCCTCACACCCAAAAGCCTATCTAAAGGCAATACTTTGAGCGCTTATCACGGGAAAATGGGAATGATATCATTTACTTATTTGTCACTGATGAGATCAGGATAAAATTAAGTGAACAACACGTAACATTTTTAAATTTAGAGAGTTTGGTAAACTAGATAACTGCGAGAGAAAAGGGAGGTTCACTCACCTTGTATTTCTTAAAAAAACCGTACATTTTTACAATGACATATAAATTAAAAATTTAGGAGTGAAACTTAGCTATCGAAACCTGGTCTCAAATTTGAATATGATATCTTGATCGCTTACAAAACAATTATTCATATCGCCGCGCGGCGAAATATATGCAGTAAAATGTGAAAAATATTGCTTATTCAGCTGAAAACTCAAAATTAGTACCACTTATGTTCTATATTGATTCGATTTGTCTTTGTCGGCTCTATTTGAGTGTTAATTTTCCGTTCAATCTTTTCTGCGCCGTTTTGGCTCCCGAAAAAGGTTAAGATTTTATTTTCTAATAAATTTTTACTTAATTATTGAAGTAATTTTGAAATTTAATTTTCGAATAAATTTAAAATCATAACTGTGACATTATAACTGAAAAAAATACAATTTTATAAACAGAATTAAAGTTTTTGTTTTGCTTTATCAAATTTTAATGGAAATGAAAATCTAACTTTTTTAAGCAGCGAACAAATTTGTCCAGTGACGGTCACACATGTGTGACCACGAAAGAAACTTTTTGGTCACACGAAAACTTCAAAATATTCTTAAACGATTCGTTTGTGGTTGCACAGACAAATCTGTCATGCTTAATAATACTAGATTCAAAGTTTAATTTTTTCATGCAAATTCTAAATTTTTTAAAACTATTTTATTTCAATATTTTTCCGGAAATTGACGTGTGAAATTTTTGGGGGTGCCCAATCAAGACCGAAAAACAGCTTTGATTTTACATTACAGCCCGACTTATTAAATAATTTGAAGTACGTTATTTAACAAAACAATCATAAATGTAAAATTCACGACCAAAAAGACTGTATTTGTAGCAAATTAACCTGGTTTAAGATGATGAACGTTCAAGTTATTTTTTAATCCAGGATAGGATCGAATAAAACATTTTAAAACCGTGATTAACAGGCATTTTTAAATATATTTTCAATTCTTGGAAATGTGGCCAAAAATGTATTGTAACAATTCTTTTTCAGTTTAAAAGCTTAGCTTTTTTTGTGCATTCCATTTCTTATTTTATATGAATTATAAAATATGATGAACTAGTGCTGAAAAATAAGCTTTCAGATGAAAATTTTTAAGAAATCTGCAACAAAAATTAGAATTTCTTTTGAACGAGTTGAATCTGAGAGTTTGATTCATATTATTAATTTCAACATTTACTCTTGCACATTTAAACCAAATAGAAAAAAAAATCGAAACTGCTAACTGCGTATACCATTTTCGCTGTATTGTAACCTCGACTATTACGGCCAAGTAAACGCAAGTTAAAGTTCGAATAAGAAACACAATCAACCTAGCCGAAAAAGTTCTATTTGGCTACATACTTCTAGTTGTCAGAAGTTCAATAACGGATACAAATTTTTTTAGACAACCAAATAATGATCTGAACGTGACCGTTTCACAACTAAAAATAGAAAACATAACTCCCAACTATCTAACGATGCACTTGAATTTGAATATTTTAAATCACATTTCAAAATTTGTTCAGAAAAACTTCCGTTCTAAAGCCATCGAATGGCTGGCAGAAGCATTTTACATACGAATGAATCGCCCAAAGCTAAACAAACAAAAAGAACAGGATTTTTCAAACTATTTGGAAAAGACATGTTTTATTTTACAGTCCTACAAAATGTCTTACTACCACAGTATAAAAATTTACCGTATATTATTACACTGCGAATTATTTTCAGGTTTTTCTAGACTTCAAGTTCAAAAATTTTTGTATCGAAATCAGTACGTTTAAATCTTTATTATTTAACTCGTAGCTCGATTTCCGGCAAGTAGGACCATTCACCATTAAATCTCATTTTACGATGCTTAAACATTAATGACAAGATCAGTTATAAAGTTATCGATTAACTTGAAGACAAAATGACGTTGTGCGTTTTTTTTGGAAATTTTTACTGTATTACAGACTTATATTTTAGAAAAATTATTTAAATCACAAAATTAAACCTTTCATCGTGATCAAAAAAAAATTCTAAGACATTTTTTCCATACATCATAGCCCGAAATGATCACGTGACCGTATATTTAAGGAATAAGGTTGGTAAAAGTAGTACTGTTTTTTTCCAAAATTGCTTAAATCAATTTTGAAGAAGTGAAGTGGTTCGTTAGAAGTTTTTAAGAACTTTTTTCCCATTACACCAAAGTCCAAAAGCGATCACGTGACCTTCAAATTAGGAAATAAGGTTTTGGTGAAAGTAACAAATTGTGATCAAATTACGCCGAAAATTTTTTGGGCCAATAAACACCTAATTTAAGAGTTTTGAACATAATAATATTTTCCAAACACGTCACGTGATCTTATTTTCAAGAAATAAGAAATTATTTATGACATATTTTAAACCTTATTTTGGTTATTTTCGTCACGTGATTTTATTCAGACTTTCATGTAATGAGAAAAAGTCTTAAAAACGTTTAAAGTTGACCCTGGATTTTTTTGAGCTAATTTGAGTACTTTTTTAAATTACTGTATATTGGTACTATATACTTTTTTTTCAAAAGTACTAAAATCAGCGGAAGACCCCTTAAAAGAATCGTAACGAATTTCTAAGACTTCAATTGCATTACAATATGGCCTCCGGTTTAAATAGAGCATTTCCAGAAGCAAAACTTTGGAAAAAATGATAACAAAATGAGACGCCTACGTGATCGCATGAAAGATCCATATTCACAACACAATATATTTAACAAAAATTTAAGAGACATTTTACTAGAGAATTTTGTATAAAACATATAATTATGTTTAGACGACCGATAGAAAATCATTTGAAGTTTTATATGAGATAATTGCAAATATAAATTAAGGTTTAATTTCATCTCATTATTGCACTTTTATAGTCGAGTAATAGTAAATTTCGCAACTTTTTGTTTTCTTATCCTTATTAAATGCCTTAAATCTTGTTTAAATTTATTTTGTTATTTTATTTTATAGCAAATTGGCTGAATATTATTTTAAGCTATTGAAAAATGTATGTTGATACTGAAACTTTGCTTATATGGCTCGATCTATGTAATGGTCACTAGTTGCCGGAAATCGAGTCTGGGTACAGATTCATGTCTAAAGTCTACGAGTTAATAATGGTTGAAAATGATTAAAATAAAATCGGAAACGTACCACAACGAATAGAGTTAATATTATTAAGGGGGTGCCATAAGTCCTGCAGATTGGTACATTTTTTAGAGCGATAAATGAAAAGAAAAAAAATGTGAAAATTTATTTTTTTATTTTTTCTCTTCAATTAAAGTGTTCATTCTTGCGAACGTTTATATTTTTAATTTCTTAGCATAACTAATTATCTGGGAAAATATAAAAAACACTTTTCACTGTACATCCATTTCCAACTAACCCGACTACAGAATCTATTTCGAAGACAATATTAATAAACTTCAGACATTTTCGGGTGTTATGCGCTGAAGAGTCTTGTTTTAATTCTGCACATTTAAAAATTTCTTCGATATGAAAGTTTTTTTCCATGAAAAAATGGTCAAAAAATGCCAAAAAGTAGAGAAAAACAACTTTTTTTGAGATAAAAATTGACCTTCAATGCGTTTTGATATTAAAAAATTTCTGACTATCACAAAAAATGACGCCTATAACACCCGCAATTTATTGGAAATTTTTCACCACCATAAATTTTAAAAAAATTTAGTGCCGAATGGCACTATCGAGTGTACAGCCAAGTGTTAAAAATTTCACCCATAGACTATGGGCCATAGTTTAGAAATGAAATCGCGCGACCAACTCATTAGTTGACATACGAAGATTTAATAGATACAAAAAATTAAATGAATGATTCCACCTCCTTTTTATAAGGAATTCGAAAAACTACAAATTTAAAAATTTTGGACATGATTTGCGAAAAAATTTCAAATATTTCCAAAAAATTCCACTAAAGATGAAAAATAAAGAGTATATGATTTTTTCAAACGGCTTTCAGAAAATATGTAGGCGTTTCTGAAAAAAGTTAAAGTTGTTTTTTTTCGTTTTTACCCACAAATTTAAATAACAAAAACAAAAAATTTTTTTACAAAAAATGCGGAAATTTTCATAATAGTTTGAATTTTTTTGAAATTTTACGATTTCAAAAATAAAAACTCGAACTCAAATTTTTCCTAAAATGGATAAAAATAATTTTATCAAGCTAAAACATATTATATCGGTTCAGCTAACTATAATAAGCATAAAAAATATACTGACTCATCATTTTCGTAAGTTATAACGACTCCAGTCTGCTGGGTTTATGGCACCCCCTTAAGGGAGTACTGGTCGCATTTTAAGGCCAAAAAACAGAGTTTTCAGCGTCGCCTCAAATGAAATACTAGAAACAGCACGAACATATGGATTTCAGTTTAGGGATAATTGAACATTGATCTTGCTTCCACAAAACAATTCGGAGGCCTCTGATAAGCCGACCAATCAGGAACGACCTTTCAAAAGTGGCACTATTTTCACTTCAAAAGCCTACTCCTCCCTGAGTTTTGAAGATAGAGAATACTTTATAGCTTTTATTGACCACAGAGAACGTGGCAGAGCCCCTAGTTGAGTTTTACATAAAAAATTAAATCCGGCGCTTAAATGAGCAAAAAACTTTTTTTTTTTAGGCCAAGTTTTTTGCTCATTTAAGCGCCGGATGAAATTTTGAAAATAGTGCCACTTTTGACAGGTTGTTCCTGATTGGTCGGCTTATCAGAGGCTTCGATGTGTTTTTGTGAAAGCAAGATCAATGTTCAATTATCCCAAACTGAAATCCATATGTTCGTGCTGTTTCTAGTATTTCATTGAGGCGACGCTGAAACCCTGTTTTTTGGCCTTAAAATGCGACCGTACTCCCTTAAAGCCTTCTTCGGAAACTTTTTCTTAACAATTTCATTAAAACTTTTTCGAGTAATTTTGTCGGTAATTTTTTAAGATGGAAAATTTCAAGCCACCAAAGTGCTTAGGTTGTCCAAGGATTAAAGGCTTCACTGTTAAACCGAGCGTTTCTGCTCTTCTGCGCCCGTGGAAACGCGAAATAAAAAAAGGCTAAGAGCGGTTCTCAGCCTTAGAAAAAAAGGGCCACCCGGAACATTTTTGTCACCTCTTGGTTGCCTCTGATAAGGCGGGCCGTTTGATACACGTTTATATCCTAGACAAAAATCGGCGTGAAAACCTACGCCAACTTTTGATATTATTTAACTTGTACATTATTTTTGGGTGAATTTATATTTAAATGTAACCGTTTTATACGAAGAATGTCGCGTTTCTTACACTTGTTAACACTTCGGCAGAAATGTGTAAAATGTTTTATTAAAATATCTTGCTATATCTCCTTATCACGCTTTTGTGCATATTTCGGCCCCACTACTTAAAAGCACACTACGTTTGCTAATAAGGACCGGGATATGCACAATAGTGTGATAAGGAGATATGGGTTACCGACCCCCAGAAGACAGATCCTGAATATTTGAAAAATGCGGAATCTGAGCATTTAATTGGTTGATTCCTTCTAAATCAGACCAATGAAACGGCCTTTTCTGCAATCAAGGGTTTTTAATTGTTTTCGCAAAATTAAAAATTATTATAAATAAATTTTTAAGGGGGTACGTTTTTTTTTGTTTTTGAGGGCAAATATCTGGAAAAGTATACATTGTGATACCTAATTGTTTAACCTGGTCGATTAATTAAACCTAAATCTCACATCCTAAAGCATGACTGAGGATCACTGATTGCTCGACCAATCAGGAACGAGCGTCAAAGTAGAGTCATATTTTATAGCAAAAAGCCTGAGTTTTGACGGTAAAAAAATTATTTTTCCATTTTATGAACCACAAGAAACACACGCAGGTCTGTTATTGTCGCTTTGAAAGAATCGAAATAAATTCGGTGTAAAAAACGCAACAAACAATTGTTTGAGCTGATTTTAAGAGGCTCGCCGAAAAGCCTATTTCTTCCTGGATTTTTTAGTCACAATATTGAAACATATATTAATGAACAGCTGATGACATCGCGGAGGACTGTTACTATCGAAACTTGAATTTCGATAATTATTTCTTTTCCAAAACAGTACTTCTAATTCCTAAAAATCCATAATTTTTGATTTAAATGCTTAATTTTAAGACAAGATATTTTCAACATGATGAAAAAGTAGGTTCCTGGCTAAGTATGGAGATAAAAAATACTACCAGTCATCTTCAAATTGTCCATGTTTTCAGAAAAAAATATTCAAAATAAAATCGGGAAAAATTTGTTGGTTCAGCCTCAATTCATGAGGGGTACCCCCTTAATGAAATCGCACATTTTGACGAAAATATTTTGATTAAATATGTGAAGGGATTGTGGGTGAAAATTGCTGGCGAAATGCTGAGAATTAATTCTTTTCAAGACTTAGAATTTTCGAAGAAAAACCGGTCAAATAATGTAGTCCTGGATAATTCGGTAACCAGATATGAGAAAATTAGAAATTGGTAACATCACATCCAAATTTATTTTATGTTATTGAGCATTTTTTCTCTAAAATCTTTTCAAAATCTTCATCAGAATAATGAAGTCAAGAGTCTGTGATCATATTTTGTTTGAAATTTTTTAAAATTTTACTCCAAAAAATTTGAAATATTTTTGTTAATAAGCATTATTTCATGCTTTCCAGTTATCAAGCGCCTTGGACATTCTAGAATTAAAAAAATATAATAATTGCTCAACTTTTCCAATTGCAATCAATTTCTTAGGTGCTGGATAGCTTTGTGCAAGAAAACATTGACGAACTTGAGAATCTGGTTCGAAATAACTAGTAGACGTTTGGCGTTTTATGCATCATCAGTATGTTTTAGACCAGAATTTCTATTATTTTTTGAACGAAATACCAAATGACAATTTCGTCAGTTATCTTCTGCATAAATGTATTAGAATGAATTGAACGTTAGTATTGAGTGCGTGATAATTGCAAATGACTGCTGGTCCAACCAGGGGACCGTTCAACCAGAGGTCGGCATCTTTGAAAATTATGGTTCCGATTATCATGTAGGTATCAAGTGTTGCATTTAATACCAGCTCAACTTAATATTTTTTATCGCATCTTTCATCAAAAGTTTTAATTATTCAAAACTTCTAATTAATTAATTCATTTTTGATAATAATTATCTCAAATTAAAAATAATATCGAAGATGATATCCGAGTCCATATTATTTTCAAACCCTGTCATAATGTGAGTAGGTTGTGAATAATGCAAGAGTACAGTACTTATTGTGGGGAGAGCGCCAGAAGACGGCGTAGGTTTAAGTGATTTAATACAAAAAAATGAACTTTCTCGCAGCGCTCAGACCGCTTCCCACGATAATTACTGTAAAAAAAGTTATTATTCGCAAGAATAGGTCTGAAAATAAATAACAAGATTCGATTAAAGAATAATTTGTACTGACAAATCAGAGTGGGTCCGCGCGAGAATATTACTAACGTAATATTATGTATCGATCCCTATATTATTTTGTCCCGACTATGCACTTTTGCGCGCCTCCACACCCATCGCTTAACTAAGGCAAGCTAATCAGAGGCGCGGATTCAAAAGCGTGCTGTGACAAAGACATTTAGGCATCGTTATAATACTTATGGAAAATTTAATTCCAGCGACAAGTTTGAAGCCCTTAAAATGCGCCAAATTAATCAGTTTGAACGTTTTATTAATCGTTTTAAACCTAATAGGTTTTAAGCCCAAATAACAACAAAAAAAGTTTTCGAGTTTTTTCTCAAAAATAAGCTGAAAAATAAGGTTTGTTTTAATTTGACCACTAGAACTTCAAAATATCGGATTGACGTCAGCCAACTTTTGCGTCAGTGTTGCCCTAGCTTTTTCTTCAGCCTACTTTCGAAAACATTGAAGCACATTTTTGTTCGGAAACTTTTTCGCGTGATCTTAAAAAATTCATATTCGAGTTGGAAGTCAGAATTTCTTCAGAAGTTTTCGTTTGATTTTCACTGGCGTTTGCAAAATTTTTAGCGCATTTTTAAATTCAACCTAGGAGGAGATAGATTTTCCGATGAATAATGTTTAAAAGACGGTGGTTTTTCGAATACTCAGTGTATTATACAGTATAATACAGAATAATTTATACTCTATAAAAAGTAAAGCACTTATTGACAAAAACGCTCCTCAAAAGTTTTGTCTACTTATTTTACAGGTTATGAAAAATTAAGGTTTATTTCAGAAGTTAACCCAGGAGGAGAAAGATTTCACGTCTTATAAAGGTGGCATCGTAACGGTTTCGTTCCTAGGAGAGTTAAAAAATCCAAGGCTAGTTCAACAAATTGGCTCATCTAAAGACTTTTCTGAAGGTTCTGTAACAGAGCCCCTGTTTGGGTCATTTTTCATCGGAAATATGTCTTAATGGGAAGCATCATAAGTTATGATTCATAACCTTTAATTAGGAATGTGGTATTCTAAATAGAGACAATAAGATCTAGAGAAATATGTTCTTCAGCTAAGCATCAAATAAGTACAATTTTTATTTTTTCAAAAACTGATTTTTATGTAGTTTTTTTTGATTTCCCAAAAACCGTTTTTGCTGCTAAAAACCAAAAGAGAATTTTTTCAAAGCTGAAAATTATTCCAATGCTTCATACTTTTTGGAAAACATCAGGTTGATTCAATTTGAAGCAAAATTAACCAAGTTTAAACAAGTACAGTACCAATTTTGACTGTTTTTCAATATGGTACTACTGAGTCGGCCTTGAGCCGAAATTTCATTTCCAGCTACAAGAAAACGGTTCCGTCTATAGTATTTTCATCTCATTATTCCTATCACCCCGTTATGGACCCTTCAGTTCATTTAGAGAAAACCATAAATTTTCCGCAGCAATTCTCAAATTCTACACGCACATTGTCAGTCTTAAAATTACCTTATGCAATTTTGATATATGATGTTTCATATTTTGAGAAGCACATAGTCACCAATGTTGGCCAACCGCCCCCTTTGGTCTTACCAGAAACTTCCTGGGAAACAGAACCCACTTGATTCGATGGTATACCCTTACTGTTCTTATTTTGACACTTTAGAGTTTATTTGAAAATGGTTTATCCAGAAGTTTTGCTCAAAATTATTAACTGGCGTCAGCCCGAATAATGTTATTGAAAATCTCCAAAAATTACCAAATTTATTATGAAAAAAATTTAAAAAATATCTTTGAACAAAAGTTATCATGGGTTTGGTTCTGTGCGCGGGTCAGCCTTGATTCATGCTATTAGATTCTCTAATAAACGCAAGAATATTCATCGCTCGGAACCACTTCCAAGATAAGTATTGTAATGTATATTTTGAAAAATTTGTTTTTTCAAATACTTTTCCAGTTATGTCGAACATAGTTGCACTGAATTCCCTCCAAAAATTATTTATTTTTTAATTCATAATTTTTCGAAGAATTTTTCACACTCATAAACATTCACAAAGGGCAACTTTGATAGACAACCGATTTTTTATCTACTCTAGTAGAATTTTAGCTTAACTCTTGTGAGCACATAGCCGATACAGTGGGTGAGACCAATGGGCAACAGTGACCAATGGGCAACAGTGAGACCAATGAGCAACACTTTTTCGAAAAGCTCGTGTGTTGCCCATTGGTCTCACCCTCTGTATATGATATATCATATATCCGTTTAACACATTTATGTTAATCCAGGAATGTGCGGGTTCAGGAGCCAATCCTAACAATCCTGGGGCCACTCCTAGGCCACTTCTTAACCCGCACATTCCTAGATTAACATTAATGTGTTAAAGGGATATCAGCGCAAGTGACCTAAAACTGTACAAAAATGGCAAAAACATAATTCTCAAATTTTGTCAGTCTGATAAATTCCAAAGAATTTTGCTGCGTTTCCAAAAAATAATTGCAATTTTTTTGGGATATTTGGTTCAAATATTACGGGGGGTTGATTTTTTAGAATTTTCCGCCTATGTTTTACGTCCGAAAAAAATATCTTCGAAGTAGACATAAAACGAAAATGTGTGATTACCCAGTTTCAAGGAAAGTGTTATGTGCGTGCAAAATACTAAAAATCAAAATATTGGTGACGCGCCATCGGTAACTGTTGATTTTATTTCCGGTGCAAGATTTTGATTCATAAGAATAATTTTCACAGTTAGTTTGATAATTGTTTCGAAGTTTTGCCTTATATTGTTGGCTTGTCTCACCCCGAAGAAAGGGTTTTAATGATCTTTTTCGCGTGAAGAACAGAATCAATTTGTTTATACGGTTTTCTAGTTTCTACATCATAATATGTATAATCCATATAATAAAATGTCGTGGAAATGTAAATATTTATTGAAAGCATATTTTATGATGCATAATTTCGAAGCTCAATTAAGGATAGCTGACACAAACTGACACTGCTCAATTTTCCCTCTCTCAGCACTTTTTAATGTGGAAGGTTCATTTCGCATATCGAAACTAATTTTTTTGCAGTTCTGAACAGGATGAGTTCTCAATCCCGGTCCCGTCTTGATCTCGAGTAAAATTTCTACCAGAGCTAGTCCCATCCCGATTCCGAGTCTCATTTTTATCGTAAAGAATTATGGTGCTTAATTATTACTTCAGAAAAATTACCATAAAGATTTTTTCATCATATTTATTGTTTTATTTGTTATGGTTAACATGATATTTTCTACCACGGACAATTTTAAAGCACCCAGGACCCCGATCTCGTCCCAATCCCGACCTAAGAAAATTTTCCAATCTGAATCCCGCTCCTATCTTGGCCCAGCGTAGGATATCGAGTTCAGCCCGATTACGTATCAGAACAATGCGGTTTTGAGTTGACCGAAATTTTTAAATTTTCAAATTGTTTTAAGATCTTGTAACAAGATTCTTGTTGCTACTAACGCTCATGAGCGTCTGCGTTATGTAACACAAATACCAAAAATATTATGGGAAAGTCTTAGCTTCATATATATTTTGGCTCATAAATGAATCATTTTTGTGTTACTTTCGTTTTCAAATATTTACCTTGTTCTCCTCCAAGTACTGTTTATTTTTCGATGCGGTTATTTTTAAAACAGCACTACTCCTTATCGTTTATGGATTTTCAATGTTAGTTTTAATTTCAAATTAATGTTTTCTTGAACATTTTAAATACCAATCCGAAGTAAATAACATATCTCTCGATATTAAACAACGTCCATTTTCCAGAAAACCTTAATCGTGTCAACTTGAAGGGTTTTCATGGGCAGGAATGTATTTTTGAACAGCCTGTAATTTTCTACATGTGTACAACAACATAGTCAAAAAAAAATGGAAAAAAAACTGGCTACCATGATTTCTTAACAGCTTCATCAGAAATTGAATGAGCTTTTCTTGCCTTATTTACCAAAATTTTAACAATTTGCAAAATGCTTAGAAAAGTAACGAGGAAAAAAAATTGTTTTTTTGCTTTTTGGATGTTTTATCATAATAATCATGAAAATTGACGATTTTCCAGTTTTTACCAACTCAAAGTTTATATGACCGTAAGTTTTGATTGTCTTAGCATTTTGCAAATTTTTAAGATAAGATTTTTTTGGCTGTACTAGTTATATTTTGATTTTTACACACAAATATCTTCTATAGATAGAACGTTTCCGCTTGTTTTAATCTAAGGTAAGTTTGAGGGAAGTTAATCAAAAGCAAAATATTTAGACAATGAGTCGCGTGGGTCAGTCGCGGTCTCCTTCACAATTTTATTCATACAATCCTCTGCTCAAACTAATTCACTTTGCAAAAATTAATGTTTATCTATACTTAAACAATATCCCTTATTCACACTTTTGTAAATATCTCGGCCCTGATTAGGAAACGTAGTGTGTGTTTGAAGAAGTAGGGCCGGGATATTCACAAAAGTGTGAATGAAGATATACTTAAACAATAAAAGACGGATACATTCGATCAAGAAAGCTACAAACGTTCTGTTTGAAGCAAAACATTTTTTTAATATTTTGACACGTACGTAGTTAACGTGTGTGAACGGTTCTGGCCTTATTGCGTAGGTATGCGAAGCAAGGATTGTAGAGTTGAATTGTCTATTTATTATTGTGTTCTCTAGCAGGACTAAAACTGGAATGGCCGCGAAAACCTAACTATGTTTTCGGGCAGATAATGAAAGTGGCAGTATAGGCGCAAAATAGGCCTAATCATAACAATGGGCCAACCCTAGTTAACACGTGATAGTTTTTTGGACCAAACGGCGGAAAATGGAATTTATATTTTTCCTTATTAATAATAAGTTATTATTCAAATGTTTATATTATATAATTTTCCTACTTGTTTAGACTTGGCGCGCCAATGGCGTCATAAGTACCTGACAATTTCTTACCGCTATCACTTCAGCTGAAACAACTCCCTTACCTTGGGGGAGTTAATTTCGATAAAAGTCAGCGTCATGAAGATTATTTTTACATAATTATTTATTTACATAATTATGGTGTTCGATGATGCAATGATAGCACCCATATCTCTTTATCACACTTGGGTTAGATTGCGTAGCCACTCATCCTTTAACATGTGATTTTAACGTTGTGGCTACGCATTTTAACGAAAGTGTGATAAAGGAATATATTGATATAACGCACTAATTGGGTAAAAAGCTAATCCTTAACGCCCAATACAGTCCCTGACCCGTTAAAGTAGTCCTCTTAGAGCGCGCTTAATCCCCTATGAGTCATAGGCTATGAGTCATAGCCTATGACCCCTTACAGATTTTCGAGAAAAAAATTTGTCCCCTTAAAGCGCATTATAAAAATTAGGATAAATCGTACTTCTTTTTTTGCATTAAACTGTGATTTAAACTGTGATTTTAGTTTAATTGGCTACATCCTGGAGAACATCTTTATTCAGTTTTCAAAATAGATAATTATGTTATTAACCGGATATCCTCTCCAAAGAAAAGTGCCTCTCAGAAGTAATTATGGTATCCACACCCCTCATATTTCGGCTTTTGAGAACGACTTATCCGACTTAGTTCTCAGTTAAGCTATCTGAGATAGCTCAAAATGACCAAACATTTTTAAAAAAAATTTAACAAAAAATTGGTCCGAATCGGACCATTTTTAAAAACATTTGAGATTTATTTTAAGTTTTTGAACAAATTCAAATTAGAAAAATGGTCTGATTTAAACCAATTTTATTTTGATTTTTCTCTGAATAAATGTGTGGTCATTTTGACCTAAAATTATTAAGGCTATCTGAGAACCCAATCGGATAAGTCGGTGCCAAAGCCGAAATGTAAACGGTGTGGATACACTATAATAGTACTATAATTTACTACTATGGGGCATTTTGGTTGAAAAAATTATATGCACGCACTAAACAGTATTCTCTATGCTGTACTTATTATAATCCTCTAACTTAACTGTAAATACTCTTCAAAAAAATAAAAAAATTAAGCTTTTAAATTGTGTCAATAACTTTTTATCTAATTTTTCTTAAAATCTTGGACGACCATTAATGAAAAATCATGGTTTTATCCGCTTATTTTCATAAAATTCGATAAAAAAGCTAAAATAAACTCAAAAAACGTATGTGTCAAGCGTCCTGAGTCAGGACACCTGACTGTTACTCAAACGTTCTGACAATATCTCAAACGTCTTGACGAAATTTGTCAAATCATAAGTGTCAGGACGATTGAGTACATGGTGTATTTATCATCTGATATTTTTGCCATACTTACCACAAATAATTTTTTTTTTAAATAATTTCAGCTCAATATTTGAAGCTAAAAAATATATTTTCTTCCAAATTTCAACTAAGCATCAAACCTTGAAGCGATCACTGAAATGAATTTACTTGTGCGATTGTAAAGCAAATCGTCGTTTGATTACAAAACTTGAGAAAAAATACATAAAAAAATCGTTTTTCACTAGAAAAAATGCACCGACTCCTTAAAGCGCCTTTAATCCCCTATGATCCCTTAAAGCGACAGATTTTGAACAATGAAAATGCGCTTTAAGGGGTCAGAGACTGTATGCATTTTTTTTAGAAAAACTTATTTTTGATAAGCTTTCGATTTATTACAATCATTTTCAAATCAGAACAGTAATAATATAACGTATAATATATACTGAAGTTTAGTATTTTATTATCTTCAACTTTTCAATTTGAAATTTAAGCGAAAAATATTTTGTTACATTTTTCCGCAAACGAACTTCAAAAATTCTGTTAATTTTATAATGATTTTTTAGGCGATGACTATTTTTAATTTATTGCTCCAAATTAAAAAAAAACTGTTTGGATCCGTCGATCCAGTATTCTTTAGTACGAAGTCTGTACTAAAGACTTTATGATAGACACTATAAAGTTATATTTATCTGTGAGAGACAATTCAAGGTCAAAATTAACCGATTTTTAAGTTCGCTATATCGAAGATTATACCTACGTGTCTTATATTACGTTGCTTATTTTTGCACAATAATCTCAAATTCTCTTCAAAAAAATATGTGTCAAATTTTAGTATAAATTTGAAGTGGCATTTATTTGCTTTATAATTTAAAAAATTTAGCCATATCAATTACGGGGGCTCCTGGTCCTTTTTTACTAGTTTTCAAGCCAATTTTTTAATTTAATTCGGCTTTTAAAAACAACTCATCCGATAAAATTCTTAGATAGCTCAAACTGAGCACAAATATCTTGTGAAAAATAAAATAAAAAAAATTAGTTCATCAGATCAATTTATTTTATCTTTTTTCTTAGATTACTGAAATTGTTAAATTATTATTTTTCCTTTAAAAAATTGGTGACAATCCTCGGATTCAGACCAATTTTTAAAATTAAATTATTAGCCAGATATTTGTGCTCTGTTCAAGCTATCTAAAGATTCAATCGGATAAGTCGTTAGCAAAAGCTGAATTAAATTTGGCTAAAAATCTATTAAAAAAGGACCAGGAGCCCCCGTAATCGATATAGTTAATTTTGCCCATACTGTAGGGCTATAAATAATTAATGTTGTAGATCGTTCCTGAAATTTCAGTGCGCTGATTCGTCAGCAAAACATGACTTTTTAACCACACGCTTTATATCGTAAATGTTTTGATCGTTAAAAATATAACGATTATTTTTCATTTTAGAACAATGTTTATTTCATCAGCAAGATAGTGGTTTGAATATTGCTATCAAATACTAAATGAAGAAGGTTTTTTAATAAAAAGATAGATAATTTACGACTCATACAGTATGAGTCATACTGCTCTGAAGAACCGTTCTTGAAAATTTTGAGATCAGCGCACTCGAAGATAATAATGCTGAATTATCTCGTCTAAATTTGAGAAAAGTTTAGTAGTATGGCAAAAATATCGTGGCTCCGAAATGGTGTTCATGTCATGCAAATTTCAAAAATGCGTATAGTTTGCATTAATTACGGTTTGTTTTAGAGGTTTTAGATCAAGGAACCACAAATTTAAAACAATTTATTTTCTAGGTCATAATTAAAGTAAGTTTTAATTTTGAAATATAAATTATTGCGTTAAATAATTTCGAGGTGTATTTTCAGTAGTTTCAGAGTCGTAATCATCAAGATGTTACCCCTGAATTACGTTTTAATTTGTAATTACTTGGAAATCCCGGATTAAATTTTTTTCCGATTTTGTTTTAAATTTATAAATATGGTTTGCTTGTAAGAAAATTTTTTGCTATCGGCTTGTAGTGTATTTATTTTAGTTCATTAAATGAACTTCATTTTCGAAAAGCTGTCAGTAGTAATTTGAAGTACTACCTCTCAATCTAAAACGATAATACAGAGATCATCACATTGGCTCTGCAGGGCCCTGATTGGCTAAATCGGTAAATCAATCACAGCCACATAGAGGGCCATAACTCATATTTTCAGTAGCTTGACGATTTACTTTTAGGGAGCCGTACAGTCTTCGCGTTTTAAAGTTGATCAATGTGTCTCTTACTGGAACAAGTTTTTGGAGATTCTTTTGATTTTATGTTTATAATGTTAACTTGATAATGCAGGATTGCAAAAATTATGTTATGATAGATTCCCTTGAATCATTATGGTTTTCGAAATATAAAAAATAGTAAAAGTGGAAACACACTTTAATTACAGGTTTATTCATAAAAAAATTAATTTAAACTGCTGGCTTATTTTGATTTATGTTATTCATTAAATTTTCTTCATTTAAATTCGCATTTTAAAATGTAGCTTTCAAACGCCCGACCTAGTACAATTTTTAACGGCAGTTATTTATATTCACGTAAAATTAAGAATCGAATTAGAAGAGAAAGTGTACATTTCAGAAAGGGATGTGACAGTCATACAATTTGGCCAACGATTTTCGATAAATTACAGGTCCAAGAAAAACAGGAGATCGGTAGCAAATATTTTCTCGATCTTCTTTCTTATTTTGTATTTTTTGAAGGAATTTAAACAAAAATTATCCAAAACATACAAAAACTTTAAGTCTATCGCAAACCTAGAAACCGAAAAATGATTACATAATACAGTGGCAATGAGCCACTGTAAAAAGAGGCTTAATGATTGAAAATGAATTTGATCATGAAGCAAGGTCTTGATTGCTGAAATCTCAGGAATTGTTCCTACAGATAAATATGTTGCGGTTTTAAGCATTTGGAGACAAGTCTTATCAGCTAATAAAATAGTTATTCAGAAAGTCCAAGAGACGGGTCAATTGATTTCGAAATAATAAAAAAAGTTCTAGGCATTTTGCAGCCGTTTATTTGCAATAAAATCAAGTTTAATTAATCAAGTTTAATTAATCAAGTTTAATTAATCAATTTAAGATAAAATTGAAATTTTTCCGCCTAATGCTAGCTGAATTATACATATCAAAGATTGGAATCCCGAGGCATCAACTTTCGTGTTTGACCCACGAGAGCATCGGATATTATTTCTTTGACCAATAAGAGCTTCGAAAATTAGTTCAAAAGCGAACGCGAAAGTAGCGGCATAGGGATTCCTTTTTGAGATATATTTCAAATTTGGCCAAGATGGCAGGTGACGAAAACATTCTGTTAACACGAAGTAGTTAAAGCTAATCTAGAAGTTCTGAAATCGTACTGCAAACTGAGCACCAAAAAATGTTGGTGAATTTTTTGAGTTGACTATAAATTATAGTTGGCATTTGTTTTAAATTAATCAAATACTGGAAATACGAAAAATCCCTATATCTCGATCACGGGACAACCATTTTTTTCATATTTTTTTTCAATCTAATATTTTATTTGCCCCCAAGAAGTTCCACAACAATCTCTCCAGACCATCTGTCGATACTAATGGTGGAAACTCTAATTATAGTACATACATAATTTGTCGTATAGTATCTATGATCACATTTCTTATTCGCTGTCTAAAACACACACTTGTTTCTAAAAACCAAAAATTTAACCGGGAATAAACCGAATTCCACGGGTAGAAAGACATTCTTTTAAAATATAGTTTTTCTTATTTTTCATGTTATTAAATTATTAAGGTTAAACTGATATTCCGTTTTGTACCATCACCGGAAACTAAAGAAAAATATTGTTTCTAACATCTGTGTTGATCAAGAATAAACTTTTCAACAAATGTGATATTTATTTAGTTCATTCTACGGAGATAGTTTTTGATACCAAAGATACATTTGAACAATATATTCGCAAATATTTTGACCGTTTTGTGCAATTTGCGAGCCTCTTTGAGCTTCCGAGTTATTTTAGAGAGAAATTTATAAAATTATTTTCTGTCAAACAAATCAGATAGATTTCAGCTTTGGACAAATCTTCAAATACTAAAGTTTGCAACTATATTTTCAAAAACATCAAGCTCGAATTTTTTTCAAAATACGAATTTTCAAAGTAAAAAATAAAAGAACTCAAGTTGTTTCTCAAGACGTCCATTGAGTCCTGTGGTTGAAAGCAATGCGGCGTAGCTTTACAACTACCATCTCTCTGCAGATAAAAAAAAAGATCTTCTGGCACTATAAGAATCAGAAATAAGCGGTATCGAAGTTCACAATGTTTTAAAAATGGCCTTTAAAACTTGTAAATTGGAAGATAGTTTTTTCAAAGAAGAATGAATATACTTTAATTAGACTGTCTGTCATTTCGACAAATAAACAGTTTTTACTCTCATAATTTATGAGTCATAAATCATCAACTGTGAAACTGGTCTTTTAAGAGCTTGATAATACGAACAACGAAACGAAAATTAGCTTCAGTAATTCTATAACATTCAGAATGATTAAAAAAATGCATCATTCATGCACATGGATGTTATAAATGAGAAATTTGATAATAAGAAGAATCCATTTGATGTTATTTTTGCAGCAGAAATTTCTACTTTGTAATTACTAAATAAGAAATGCTTGAAAAACCTGAATCAGTACAAATAATACTATCATTCCTGATTTGATATGTTTTTACATGTTTTACATAATGTCCTACAGTCACTCTGCAGATCTTTTGTTTTTTGTAACTGTGAGGTTAAACCATAATATGCCGCCAGTTTAGTTTTTGGCTGAACTACTGACATCTGTAAGTATTACATGTGTAAGCGGCATGAAAATTTCTAGAAATTAATTTGTCCTCAAAATAAATAATAGTGAGAGTCTTACACTGTTTTTGTTATACTGTAAACCTCTAACTAAATTTTTTTCAAAGACAAATTAATTTCTAGGAATTTTTGTCAGCAGCGATGAGGGTAGCACCGATGTGACAGATTGGAATCAATGTAACTTACGAAAATAATTAGTTGGTTTATTTTTTTGTGCTTATTATCGTTAGGTGAACCAGGATAAATGTGTATAAGCTCATAAAAATCATTTTTTGTCCAATGTAGGAAAGATTTGAGTTCGAACTTTTATTTTTTAATTCGTAAAATTTTCAAAAAAATTCAAAGCATTAGAAAAATTAAAGGCATTTTTCGTCCAAAATTTTTTCTGATTTTGTTTTTGAAATCTGTCAATAAAATCGAAAAAAATAGCCACTTTGACTTTTTTCATGCATGTCTACATATTTTCTGACCGCTGTTTGAAACATCATAAAATGTTTATTTGTCCTTTTTTGTCGGCTTTTATTAAAATATTATGAAAGTTTTCCGAAAATCAAGTGAAAAAATTTTTATTAGTAGTTTATTGAAATCTCTGTAAAAAATCAGGCCGAATCACTTGTGAATTTTTCTGGTATCTCTTTGGTTTCCGTATTTCAACCGATGGAAGGGTCAAGCGAATATCCCCTTATCACCTTTTGGTTAGAATACGTAGCCATTGAGAATTTTCACTCCTCGG
>SCLH01062671.1:9447-27075 GCA_004367855.1 Oikopleura vanhoeffeni
ATATGGATTACCGGACCTCAGAGTACAAATCCTAAATATTTGAATGATACAAACAACGCAAGATATTAGCACCCAATCAAAACCGTTGATTGCGGAATAGGCCGATTTCATTGGTCAGGTTGAGAAAGGATCAACCAATCAAATGCTCAGATTTCGCATTTTTCAAATATTTAGGATTTGTACTCTGAGGTCCGGTAATCCATATACAGTTAGTGTACTCCAAATAAAATAAAATGACAAAATAATTAAGGTATAAGGTTTGAAATATGTCAAATATGAATCCTTATTTCTTGAAAAATAAGATCACGTGACGTTTTTGGAAAATTCCGTTATGTTTTAAATGCTTAGATTATGTGTTTATTTGCCCTCAAATTTTTTCGGCGTAATTTGAGTACTATTTGTGTACTTGAAGCAAAACCTTATTTCTTAATTTGAAGATCACGTGATTGTTTTTGAAATTTGGTGTAATTGAAAAAAAGTCTTAAAAACTTTAAAAATGATCCTAACTTTTTCAAAACAGTGATTATAGTACTTTTTGAAAAAAACAGTGATCATTTTTGAGCTGTACTGTTACAGTACTACTGTAATAAAAAAAAGTCTTGGAATTTTTTTTTAAATTACGCTCAAAGGTGTTTTTTGGTTATTCCGAAAATTTTTGCAAAAAATAAGTACTGTAATACAGTAAAATTAAAAGTAAACGCACAGCCGATTACTTTGTAAATGATTTGTAATTAATAATTAAGCGTCGTAACGTGCGATTAAATGGTGTTTGGCAACTAGTTGGCTGAAATCGAGACTACAAGTTAAGGATATGGACCAATACCGTATGGTGGTTCCTACAATTTCTGCAGTTATTATGTCATAAAAATGCACCATTTCAATCGTTCATGTTTTAAAAGCACAAAACAACCCAAATAACAACAAAACAAATTTCGAAATTTTTGAGTTTTTAAAATTACGTGAATATGTCAAATTAAGAACCACCATACGGTATGGTCCATACCCTTAAGGGTATGGTGGTTCCTAATTTGACATATTCAAGGTGATCATGCGCAAAATAGGAGAACATCTCAGGACTTCTGAAAATACAAGATTGAAGATCCCACTTTAATCTCAAAAATAAGCATGACGGAAAATATTTTTTTGCCATTACACTCCTCGGATCATGTCTGTAACACGGCACACTTTCCATATTTCAAAACCTATCTCCTCCCTGGTTTTCAATTTTTTTGCATTTCGAATTTTTATAAAAGTAAGATAATGAAAACTCAAACAAATTGTAGGTTTGGAATTTTTGATTAGAGTGCGTAAAACTCTAGAATTTGGCACTTTAGTAGACCGGAAGTAAATTTTTTTGTCGGATGAAATCGAAAAGGAGCTAAAATTAAAGTCATACTTTCACTGACTTCAAAACTGCCAGTTATATTGCAAAGTTTTACCAAAATTTAAAAGTTAATCGACTTTGCAGATAAAAATACTTAAAAAAATTNTTTGGTGCATTTGTATGACATAATAACTGCAGAAAATGTAGGAACCACCATACCCTTTAAATTGAATAAAGAATTTATTTAATTTCGTATAAATTATACGTATCATCGTAGTATACAGTGTTGTTAGGACACTCTTAGTGAGAGTTAAGAATCTTGGACAAGAACGAATTACACCCAACCTACGAAAATATTCAGTGCAGAGCCCAAGAAAATTCATAGATAGAGTTTTATAAAATATAGATATAATAGACGTTTCGCATTTATTGCATCATCAGTATTAATTTTGGACTAATTGTTCAGAAGATAATGCTGGCTTTTATACCGAGAAATTTGGCGCATTTTCGCACAATAGTAGATAGAGTTTTGGCTAGACAGTTTAACTCTCGTAATGGCAGACTATTTCTGGACCCACAGTGACTTCTGGTCATGCGTGACCAGACGTTTTAAATCAAGCGTTTAACCGAAGATTCATTATCAACATAAATTTTTTCTGTGTTAATAATAATATAATTTAACTAATTTGCTACAGTCCTATAAAACGTTTTTAGAAAATGCTGTTATGTTCACAATTCTTAGATTATGTGTTTATTAGCCCTCAAGAATTTTCGGTGTAATTTGAGTACTATTTGTGTTCTTGAACCAAAACCGTATTTATTAATTTGAAGGTCACGTGATTATTTTTGGACTTTGTCGTAATGGAAAAAAATCTTAAAAACTTCTGAAGATGCTCCTCACTTTTTTTAAAAAGTGATTTAAGGGGGTTCTATAGGCAAAATGGACTTTTTGAATTGCTTATTTCTCTCGGCATAGACATAGGAAGTGAATAAAACATTCTGATAAGTTAGTTCGTAATCTCTGGATGACGTTTTGAATCATATTTTTAAGATAGCATGTTGAACCAACCGGTAAATGAGGTTAACCAGGAGCAAAAAATTTCTTGAAAAAGCTGTATTTTTTTTTCGTCCTATTTAGGAAATGTTTCAAAATTTGACATTATCTGCGAAATTCAAAGGCGGAAAAAACTGTTTTGCCCTTTTTTTAATTTTCTCACTAAAAAGGTATCAAAGCTGGCGAAAAGGACTGTTTTTTGCTATTTTGGCCACGGAAAGTTGTATTTTTTTTNATTTTTTCAAATTTTTATTTCTTTATATAATTAAACAATCTACGTGGAGATCAAAAATTCTAAAATCCAGTCAAAATAATTTTCAGTACAAAAGATATGGGCTGCCTATAAAACCCCCTTAAGCAATTTTTGAAAAAAACAGTACTATTTTAGTCAACCTTATTTATTGAATAAACGGTCAAGTGATCATTTTTGGGCTATGGTGTAATGGAAAAAGACTTTAGACTTTTTGTCTGATTATGATGAAAGGTTTTTTTTGGTGATTCCAAAAAATTTTGCAAAAAATAAGTACAGTAAAAATTTTCCAAAAAAAACGCACAATCGTCAATTATTCAAATAGTCGATTGATCAATTTGTAAATGTTCATTCATAAATGATTTAGGGTCCTAAATTGCGATTAAATGGCATATGGTCACGCATGACCAGAAAGTCACTACGGGAGTTAAAATTATACCAAATTGTTTTGATTGATGCTAAAGGGTGTGAGTGTCGCTGATTGAGCTGTTTTTTGAAGTTTTTTCGCGGTTTCTCGGTGAACTGGTAAAGCTATTTAATTAAATTATTTATTAAGTAAACCATTGCAAAAACCTGCTCAACTTTAACAAACAGCATTCAAGATGAATTCAGCACTAATTGTAAACGGATAAAATTCAACCTACGCCCGCACAGGAAGTTTGAATAAGCCTCCCCTGAAAAACACTAAAAAGCTATCTCCTCCTACAATTTACATCATTTGTTCCTAATTTTTTTATGTCAGGCTTTAGAGGAGTAGTACCAACCATCCATTAAAGCCCCTTTCTCGAAATTTTGTTTTTGACGGACAATTTTAATTTTTTTTAATTCTCGTTGATTTTTTTGATTTGTTGGCAATTTTTTTCGTCAAAACCAAAATTTTGAAAAACAGGCTCTAATGAATTGTTTTTCCTGCTGCTCTGGATATAAAAAATTGAAATAAATCAATGAAGATTGTAGGAGGAGATAACTTAGTGCTTTAGTGCTTCTTGAGATAGTTCATTTAAGGTTTCTGTGTGAGCATAGATTGGATTGTATAAAATTACAAGTAGTGCTGAAATGACCTTGGTTTCTAGCGAGTAGATTATTATCAATGATGTTAAAAATTGTCAAGTAATTCACCCTAAACATATCTAAGAATGAGATCTCCTCCCGTTTGCGTTTGACCGATAAGGGCTCTCAAAATTAGGGTCAAACGCGAACGTGAATCTGAAGAAAAGAATATCCTTTTCTTAGTTATATCATTTATTGAACCAGATATATCATATATCATATATTTCATCAAAGCGAAATTAAAGTGCTGAAATTCGCACCATTGATTACTGCTCTTTTTCTTACGCATAAAGCTAATATTATCAATAAAAGCAAGATGACGTCTTTGACTAAGAATAGGCATAACTGCAACATATTTAGTAAAAACATGGAAGTTGGTTCATAATTATGTAAAACGTCACATTCTCACTAAATAATTAAAAAAAATGATTTTTTTAAATTAGGTCAACGCAGTCGCAATTAGAATCTGATGTCAGAATTGTATATTATTTTTATTTTCTAAAATATCTTCAAATTTATATTATTGTAAATAATTATTAAAAATAATAATATTAAGGGTATGGTGGTTCCTACATTTTCTGCAGGTATTATGTCATAAAAATGCACTTTCATCAAAGTTCAGAACGATGAGCTTACCAAATCTATTGCAGTTCTATTTTGCTGTTCATACAGGAGAATAGAACGAAATTAAATCAAGTTTCTCGAGAACACGGTGACCGACTTCAAATTCCGGCTCGCTGAACTCATTGCTTCAATGCTACACAAACAACAATTTTTTTTTCAAATTCGAATTTCTCAAAGTGTGTTCCCTATCTTTGAAATTCAACCATTGCCTCTACTGGTTGCCCATTGCCCATCAACTACCATGAATGAATGTTGCCCATTGCCTCACAAGATACGATCCAATTTATTATTTTTTAATATTTGATACATGGTGTTTTTCCCTGAAGAGACTTAACCACCACGTTTTAGTTCGCATTTTTATGTTACAAGTATTTATATATAGACATACAATTTTTTAAGACACTTTGATATAGTCACAAAATATATTATTGATTACTAAATCAATTTGAAATAATGATTTATTTATATTTATTAAAATATATTCACTCTATTATATAATTTATCAAAATTATGAGAAAGGTCACACGAAAAAAGTGAACTAATGATGAACAAACTGTGGATTTATCAAATATTTATAATCTAAATGAGATTGCAAAAACTATTAAGAATATGAGAAAATTAGGCGAAACTGTTTTCTGTGTAAAAACTGGCAAATGATTAAATGAGAAGTTCGAAAGCGAAAATATTTAAGTTGTGGAATAAAAGATAAATTATTAAAAGGGGTTGTTAAGGGCAAAATAGATTTTACTAATTTTGCCGTAAAGGAGGTGGGGTGGATTATGTAAATGTTTCTATTAGATCAACATTTTTTATCACTAAAACCCGTATAAGACAAGCGCATTAGGTGTGAGGGGGGCAAAAGAAAAAAAAAACATTCAATTCCAACAGAATTGAATAAACTTTTGAAGGAACTTTGATGACTGTAGTTTGTCTTCATGATGCATTTCGCTAAGTATTGCCAATGAATTACCATTTTTATCAAGAAGTAAGGGTTCGCCCAAAATAGTTCAAATTATTAATAGTTTTGTATCGAATTTTCTATCACAGAATATTTCAGAAGAGTGTAGCCCAATTGAATTAGTGTTGGAATTTTTGAAATACTGACTCAAAAGCACCTTTTCGAAATCGATAGTCTCAGATTTTGAGAAAATTTTGGTGGCTCAGTGTGTTCATCGAGGCGAAAACCAATTTTGAGAAGTTAAATTTTTTCTTTAATATGACTCTACGGATTGTAAGGTGGGTGGAGGTCTTTTGAACAAGTTAAAAAAATCCGAAAAAATTGTGCTGTGGCTAGAAAAATAAGGGACCTGCTTGTTATTTAATGAGAGGACAGTTATATGAGTGTTTTCAGAATCTCGTGAAAGATTTCCCTGGGGAGATTATTTATTCACTACAATAATTCTGAAATTCAACCTCCAGGGTCTCAACGGAGGTGTATTAAGTTCTCAAATTTCACGAAGGTTAATACAAATTTGGACTGTCAAAAAAATGTTCTCAATTATTGACCTACTAAAATTTCAACGCCACATGGCAAATCATCAACGGGAAGAGATGCAGGAAAATGACCCTCAAAATTAAAAAATATCCACAAGTGACGCGCGAAGAGAGGTCGAAATCGATAACAATCGCTAAATTAATTAAATAAGGAAGCGCCACTAAAAAAATAGAGAAATAAATTTGTTGCGAAAGAAGCACAATCAATCCGAGTTATTTTATTATATCTGACAAAGATGATTAGTGTTTCGAATCTCTGTTGTAGTGTTTTTTCTCTAGTGTGGCACATTTGTTATCCTCAAAATTTTGAAATTCGAGCCGGGACACCAAGGCGTCTAACAGGTTGTATGTGGTGCTCAAGTTCAAATATCTCTTCGAAGGTATCAATTTTGACGTGAAACATGTCTTTAAATTTGACCAAAAATTTCACCACATATGGCAATATCGTCAATCGAGATCACGAAAATGACCCTGAAAGTTGGAAAAACTGTCCACAAGTGACGCAAAGAGCGATTTCAGTTTTCATCATCACTATATTATATATACGATGAAGGCTGGCTGAACGATCCTGCGATATATAACCATATTTAAACGCTATTAATGACCTAATTTTAGCTTGCTTGGATTATTTTGGAGAATGCCTGAATTAGCGTCGCTTACCGCCATAATAAGACACAATCATTTTATTTATTTCGTGCTATCCGTTCACCGCGCAGTACAGGACGATCTTTAAAACACACACCAAGGCTTTGTGGTCTACACACAAATAAAAATTAGAAAAACATAAAATGATTGAACTTTATGAATTTTTAATTACAAACGTATTTCGGTCTTATCTGATCGTTGGCTTACTCATAAGTTAGAACTACGAATTAAACTGTTCGAAATTCACTATTTTTGATCCCAAAACTTTGAAGGTAAGTTGTCGTAAAACACTTAAATCTTTTTTTAGTGTGTCAGAGTAATATTGCTAAAAAATTACAATGTGACGTTATCAGTTTTTCTTTTTGAGGAGATGATGATCGTCTTGGTTTAAATTAATTATGGGATTCAAACATATACTCTTAGTGAAATAGTTTATATTGAGGTTTTCATTGCCAGTGGTGACATCCACCATGAATTGTTTGATTTTTAGGCTGATGGCTTTTAATTTAAGTATTGGAATTTATATTACATAAAGATATTAACATTTCAAATCGTTATTTATCACAAAAGTGCCTTGAATTTAATATAAAGACAAGAAGGCAAGGAATGCATAAAAATTTGATGGAAAGGCATGGCATCTGGTACCTTTGATTTGTACCTGCGAATTATGCTTATTGGGTTTATTATCAAAAATGCGAAATATGATCATTTTTGATGATTTAGTAATTGACAAAACATGTTGTAGCCATAAACAAAGAAACAAAACTGACCATGTGAATATTAAGAATGTAGAGCTCTCGCATGAAGAATCACTTATCAATAGATTTTTCCCACACGCCACGTACTTAACAATTATAAGAATATCTCTGCCCGTATTGCAGATTATCTTTGTGGGTTAAAGTCGGCCTTTGGATTAAAAATTTATACCACAGTAGAATTTATTATTATTACTTCGTCTCTCGATACTATACATGGTATGGTCAGACATAAGCAAAATACCCAGTATATATTTAAAATAGAGAGTATCATCGAGTTCAGATGAGTGTCTTTAATTTGGGAAATCACTAATCTAAAAGTCAGCATTCGATCTCTCGAAAGCTGATGAACCATTTTGGCTCGGGGAAAATCAATCCATAGAGTAGAATCTCAGCACTTCAAAGTGAAAAAGAGTATTATAGCAGATTCGTGTGATGATACTGTTAGAATAGAGTAAGATGAATGCTTTAAGTTGTTTTCAAAGAAGACTGATGTATCGTATTTCGATAGAACTTGTATATTCAAAATTTGTATTTGGTATGATATTATAACTTCAATGACAAACACACAACTATATCTATTACTGCCATCAACAACCATTGAAAAACGCAGATTAAGTCCAGTACCAACCAAGCTTTTGATCAAATTATTTATCTATAATCCGGAAGGAAAGATTTCATAGACAAAAACCACCATTGCTTGTGAGAGGACCATGAGTAAATATGATCTGCACGACAAGATTGAGTGAGTGGTCAGTATTCTCAACTGGGTGGCGATATATATATTACTATTGATGCATAACAAATTAAAATTATACGACTCTATTGATTAATAGCGAATAACATTTATTATGATGGAGTGAAACAAATTATGAATGAAATGTCCTTAAGGAATTACACAAGTATAAAAAAGTTATCAGACGATCCATCCCTGATTTGTGAGGTGATTCACCCAGAAGGTCGAGAACAGTGATTGTAAGGCCTTTAAAATCTAAATGTTGTATTGCAGAACTGTTTTTTTGTGAGAAATCATAGAGCCAATTTATCCAAACGAGATAGTTTATGAAGAAATGGAAGTTTTTCAAACCTTCGACCACATCATAAATGGTGTTTTAACCGGAGAAATAAAAATTATACACAATACGAGAAAATGGCATGGAGAAAACACAGCAAATTCGCATGGTGCCCGGAGCTATTCATCAAATCCTATAGACAATCCGGCTGGCAGTCAAGACGCATTTGGCTAATACTTTAGAATAGTAAAAAACATAATCAAAATAAATGTTTAAATTCTTTCTGGGGCATAGATAAGCCTTTTGAATAAAGCGGTATGTGAGTTAATAAACTTGAGTGTTTGTCATATTTTTAAATTAAATTAATTTGAAAGCATTCTTTTTCTGTTTTTAGAATAAAATAATACCAAAGGTATTCCCTTTTCCTGCTGTTGTATTTGTAACTAGAATAGAATGGTAGAAAGAGTCCTTAAGCTGGTGGAAATTTCAAAAGAGAGTCTGAAAAATCATTTCTGCGATCCTAGGCACAATGTAACAAGGGATGCTGAAAATTCACTAAACAACTTGTTCGAGATTTATATATGATCACGTGTAGGCATGAATTATGGTATTAGTCTTTTTATATAGTGATCATATGTTGTTTGGTGATAGTTAATTCGAACTTTATGCTAACTCCTTGGACCGTACACTGTGTGAGATGATTTCTCTGATCAAATATGTGAGGAGATCGTAATTAACGTGATCTCACTGAGTGACAGAATTTGGCCATGTGAGTGAAAATTTTTTTAGAGTATTCACTAGAATTTGAGGCACATTTATGTCGATACGTCCAAATTTCAGTGGAATACTTCTTCGAGAAATTTGATACTTAACCATCTCGTGTGAGACAGCCTTGGCCGCTACGAATTTCAAAATTTAGTGAAGGAAAATACGTTCCCAGGCCAAAAAAACCTAACAACATGTGATAGGTTTTCTGAAAACACTTAAATGACAAAACCTTTGTTCAAATTATAATATCTTGTCTGGTAGATTTTTGTACTAAATAGCCAAGGACAATTTAATTTGTAGTACAACTTGATTTTTTTATGGTTTTATTTTATAATATTATTAATTATGTCTTCAGATATTTTATTTAATTCGAGATTGCTCAACTTTGCGTGTCAACTGTGGATAGTTTGTTTTTCAATTTTAGGGTCATTTTCGGTGATCTCTGGTGACGATTTGCCATGTGGTTGAAATTTTTTTGGTCAAAATTGAGAACATTTCGAACGTCCAAAAATTTGAATACCTTCGAAATTTGAACTTAAACCGCCTGTGAGACGCCTGGGGTCGAATTATCAAAATTTTTAGAAACACCTTCCCAGGCGCACAATCTTCAAACGATTCTGAAAACACTAAATTAACTACTGTCAATAAATAAATAACGCCCGGAGATTTTTATTAACGATTACCATGATCGACCATATTTTCGATTTCATTATTTGAAACTTTAGAAAGCCTCCAAGACCACCTTAGTGGTGAACTTATTTAAAAAAGAAAATTTTTTTCTATTCTTCGATAAGAGAGTTGGTTATTTCCAGCCACCTAACGATATGAACAGCAACTAAAGGAGTCATAATAATCAAAGAAAATCTGGAGACTGTATCAGGATTTCAAAAAAAAGGTCTCTACTGTATTTCAAAATCTCACTCGAGTTTGAGCCACTCGCAAATAAGGTCTATTTTTTTGCCGGGGAAATCAAGCTGCGATAAAAGTGTTGCCCGTTGCCCTCTAGGGGTGATGCTCAATTGCTGGTTATTGGGAAACATCACCAATGGTTCTGTCGAACACAACACGAACTTTAATATATTTTTGAAATATGCCTTTATAATATTTTGCGAAGATCGGCGCCGGCAGTAATGGAAAATATATGAATTTCCAAATTGAGTTGAAAACACCTGAAAAACAAAGGCTTAGTTGTTGTGTTTATCTACAAAAAAATTCAGATTCTGAGAGAATATTAGCTTTCAGCGCATGGAGATAAATATGTCATATAAGATCAGATGGGTCGCTTTTTTGTAAAGTTTTTAACAATTTGCGGTTTTGAGAATTTATAAAAATTTCCTCTTAGCGGAGAGCGGAGAGAGGAGAGGAGAGATTTTAGAAGCTAAATCCAAGTATACGAAACATAAATCACTACATGCATTTTATTCGAAATAATTGAGATCAAATAATACTGTGTGTCGAGAAAGCTCGGAAACAAGTCTAAGCGACAAAACGCAAGGCAGAAACCTACACTTTCTTTTTTACAAAAAAAAAAAGTGGCTCGATCAATGACAAAAATATCGCTAGCTGTAGCGAAAACAACAGGAATTTTGAACCAAAGCAGTGTTTTCTCGGTTCAACGCCTCGGGAGTTTAATTTATCTCTTACAGTAGTATTATATCTGTTTAGTATGAGTTACCGACCATAACTTCCTGGAGTAGCACCATTGTGGGGGTATATAAGCACTTGGGATAAATCACACTTGGAACCAATATGCACTGGGACCTTGAATGACAGAAGGATTGAGAATGAAATATGCACTTGGGACAAAGCCTATTATAACTTGGGTGACCCAAAAAAGGTTTGAATATATAAAGTCAGTTACATGTGGAGCGAGGGTAATCTTTGGTGATTCTAATCCTAGCATCTTGGGCACAACGAATGGACGCCGAGACTTAGTGTGACGAATTTATGATGTACTTTATCTGGAGAAATTTCACAACATTATGAGGTGACTAAAGATGACAGACTTGGGACACAAATATGCAACTTGGGCACCGAAATCACACCTTGGGACCGGAATAATGCACTTGGGACCATGAGGGACTGTGGGAAAACTAACCTCTATGCTATATGGAGAGACTCAAAAGGTCATGTATATTATGCACCTAAACGCAGTGATAATTATGAGTAATAAATCTTTAAATTTCATTAAACAATTTAAAAAACTTAAAAATATGCATACGAAATCCAGCTTTGGAAACTAGGCTGTAGAATATTTTTTCAATTTTGATTTTTGAAAAGAATCTTGATGGATTAAGAATAAAATTTTTTTCGAAATTTATGATATCATAAAATTGTAACCTAAGTTACAAAAAGTAGGCTTTAAACATCAAAATTTTTATGTTTTATGAATTTTGAGTTCTTAGAAGTCTTAAAATTGTTCTCAAAAAATATATTGAAATTTAAAAGGAATGTCAGAAACAACTTTCCAAACTCTCGAATGACAATTTTGAATAATCAATCAAATAAATTGAAGTAATGAAACGTGGGAAACTCAATAAAATGCATGAAAAGTTTGTTTATAGAATTTAATAAAATTAGAAAAGATTTTAATCACGTGAAATATTCGTACGAAAAAAGACATGATTTAAAAAACCTTTAGAGTTCTGACTCATTTGATTTATATCATTCGAAGTGATATTATATTGTTACTAGTCCGCCATTCTTTGAGGAGTAACTCAGTCCTCATCGACAACAAGTGCATTCTTGTACTATGTCACGAGCCATTTTATGGCGATGTCGATAGGGTTGTGTTTAAGGTATCCGGGTAATCCTCGGGACCACAGTGCATATTGGCCCATGTCCGTCATGAGTGCACAAGTACGGATATTGATCCCAAGTCCGTCATGGTCCAAGTGCATAAGCCGAAGATCCCGAGTAGCTCGCGTCATGGTGCTCCAGTGACACTCATTGGGTCCCAGTGCATTTGGTCCCAATGAGTTTGGATCCCAGTCCGGGACCATATTTGTTCACGATCAAGTGAAATGCTTGGTCCGACAAGTGAGGCTTTGTCCTCAAGTGCATTTGTATACGATGCCCAAAGTCCGTCAATAGGTCAAACTGCGGAGTGACATACTGGCTCCAAGTCACAGTCACTTGTACTGACCTTTAATAATGTTATAACTTTTGGGCTGCAATGAGGCTTGGGATCCACAACTGGTCTTATATTCCGTACTAGAGATACCGTACGTGGTCACAGTTGCATATTGGTCCCACAAATGTGTGATTTTTGTGTTGGGCAAAAGTGCAATAATCGTCCCAATGGGGCCTCAAACTCTACTCCCTGAACTATTTCAGAAAAAGACGACTAACTCAAACAGATGAAAAAGTGGTAACTTTTTTTGATGAGTTAGATGTTTGTCTTCGTAAGGTAAACAATTTATTATTTAGAAGAATGAGAATGAGAAAACTTGGGTGTGTATTGATCTCCTATAGAGATTAAACGGCAAAAAAACGTGGTTTGGTCGACCAATAGCGTCTGATGATTTTTATACTTCGTAGTATAAGCAGGATCCTCCGGGGCTCTAGCGGCATGATCCAGTTTGTTGGAGTACGAGAAGCATTACAAAAACTATGGATTTTCTTGAGATAATAAATCTTTTAAAACTTAGGTGGATTATTGATTGGACTTATGTCGAAGAAAAAAGAGCGCAAAATTACAGTTTGTTAAAAAAGTGTGTCTTTCTGATGAAAACAATTCAGAGCTCGGAACAATAGGTGTTTTTTCTACGGAGTTCATGAGACTCCTGCAATTAGAAAGTAGTAAAAAAACGTGAAACCCCGTACGTTCGTGTTAAATTTCTAGTTGCGGCATCAATAAGACCTTGAAATCCACTAGTACTATGAGTTACAAATAAAATAACTTCTTATCTACTATATAAAATTTGTTCTCAAGGATACGCAATGGTCGATTTCTTAATTAATTTTTGTACTCAGGTAAGAGTTGGTATACTAATTCGGTCAGAAACTCAGGGGAGAAAAAGTCTAGGAGTCTCTAGTTTTTTTTGAGATTTTGGTTCAATCCTATAAATGGGTGACTGTATGAAATAGATATTAAGCCCGACAATATAGAACTTCTCTGGAAAGGGTAAACTCAAAACATGAGTACAATGTGAGGTAAACTAATCAAAATATGAGAGATAACTATAACAGAAGTACTACGTGGTTTATTTGCTACGAGGCTATTTTCTAAATGCTATTGAGGCTATGTGCTGAAGAGCTTACCATTATATCTAAGAATTAAATCTTAGTTTTGGTGTTTTGCGAACCATTATGTTTAGAAACACTCTTATGTCTAACGTTGTTAATTAGTGATGTATTTCTCATTTCACGGTATCAAAGGCTGCAGTGATCGACATATGCGCATATGATGCATGGAGGATATGGGATACCAATTTTCCAACATTCCATGAAATGCATACGAGTGTTGATATTTTTTCTAGTATTAGTATTTGAACGACCATAGCAAATTAAGAGTTTATATTGTGGTATTGGTGGCTCCTAAATGAGAACTTTACGGTAAAAATGAAGCAGCTACATAATTTGTACTGATAAATACTAGCCTATATGTCTCTTGTGGGAACTAACGCAAAAAACATATGCAATTGTCTTCTTCAATAGAGAACCCTACTCCTTGTATATGCGACATACCGTCTTTCGAGGCCACCACATTTTTTACCGAATAACGGAGAATCAGCTCATTAATACGCTCCTAAGTTTTTCATATGTTAATTAAAAATGAACCTTAACCTCGGTAGAGTATCGTCTTTTATAAGACATGAATTCTGAACTAACATCACATGACTCTTGATTTCTGTACTGTATCGACGCTTGCAGTGAGCACAAATAGCCTTTGTTATTAAAATCGAGTTCTATAAAAATCATACATATAGTTGAGAATATTCAACCAGTACAAAAATTTTAAATAGACTTTTAAAAATATATAATTAGAACCCAATTTGCTATACAATGCAAAGAAACAAAAAAACACAAATTTTTATAGACGAATTAAAGGCTTTATGAGGAATACCTATTGAAAACAAAAAGTTGTCGGAGAAATTTATAGCCTTTCGAATGTACAAATCAAAGTGAGTGCTTATAATGATATTATTAGTTATGAAATTAGACCTTTAATTTAATTCGAAAGAGCTACCTCGATATATAACAGATTAAATAAATTTTTTCCTATCGTCTCTGATGTCCGATTATAACATATATTATATGTTGACATTGGATTGTTTTCTACAAATATCTTTAAGTAAGAAATAGTTTCTCTTAAATTTGTTGAATGAAATATTTATTTCTCGTGAATAAAAAAGATTTACTCATCTTTCATGCTAGTGGAGAAATCTTTTTATTTAACTCAGGCATTATTTTCGTGAACGCTTTTGTTAACACTATTCTAAGAAATGCTCTCTAATTTAAGAACCGGATGCCCTATACTGGATAAATGACAACTAAAAGAATCTAGATAATTCACTCGTTAGCGAATTCTTTTAGGGGTCTTCCGCGTCAGTGATTTAAGGAGTACATTTCTGAACAAAAACAATATAGTACCAATTACAGAGAAATCTAAAGAAGTACTCAATTATCGTTCAAAAAATTACCAACCAAAAGATCGTCATCGTCCAACTTCAAACGTTTTTGTAAAAGTACTTTTTTTTTCTTCATTACATATTGCCTAGGAAGGTCCGAATAAAATCACGTGACGAAATAATCCAAAAATAAGGTTTTGAAAATATGTGATACAATAAAATCCTTATTTTCTTAATAAAAATAAGATCACTGTGACGTTATATATAGTGGAAAACTTAAACATTATGTTCAAAATACCTCTAAATTAGGTGTTTTAATTAATCGCACACAAATTTTTTCGGCTTAATTGAGTAATATTTGTGTACTTGAGCCCACGAGAATAACATTTATTTTCTTCTTACATTTATTGAAGGTCACGTTGATCTTTTGGACTTTGTAGTAATGCGCAGAAAGTCTTCTATAAACTCCTAACAGAAACATCTTTCACTGTAAGTACAAAAAGTGATTTAAGTGGGGTACTCAACGTTTCTTGTAATTTTCGATATGCGGGTCACAGAAATTAAACAAAAAACAAGGTTATTTAAGATTATTTTAGAATGAGAGGCTAATTGGGAAGATTCTGAACTCACTCAGACTTATTAACTGAAGGTGAATTTTTTTTATAAGCACCACAGCACCAAGTGAGAAAGTAGAGTTTCCTAGAACACATGTGATTTTTATACTTGAAATGATCTTTTTCCATAAACATGAGAGGTAAATTTGAATGAAATTTTTTTGAATACGATGAATACCTACAATGTCCGTATATTGATTTTCACCACATTCTGTATGACACACCACCGATTTATTTATTTGGCAAAAGTCTTTCGATCGGAACATATTCTAGAATCAGAACACACACCGTAGTTTTGTCTTGAGATTTTTCAAATTTGGAGCCTACGAAGTTATTTTTTTACATTAACGGCTAGTGAAATTAGTAGAGCAAAACTGGAGGAGCGTATTATTTTGTCATACTATGAAAGTGCTATAACTTTTTTAGAGTAATTGCGAAAAAGACGCCGACCCGTTTTTTGACATTTTATTTATTTCGAAAATTCGATATCCAAACTAATAGTTGATAAATTTTCAAGAGAGAGTGACTATATAAAATTTTTGTAAAACGCAGTGCAAAACAAAACAGATTAAACTATTATAGGGAGGAGCGTCGCAAGTATTACTTTATTAAAATATTTGAAGCTTCGAAAAACAGCGAGAATATGTCATTTTTACAATAGGCTACTAAGAGTAATAAAGTTATACTCTGTAGCTAAACTCGATTTTAGCCAACTAGTCCTGCCGCACACGCATTTAATCGCATTTACGACGCTTAATCAATCATGAACAAGATCAGTTAATAAAGTTATCGATAAAACTTTGAAACAAAATTGTGACGTTTGTTGCGCGTCTTTTTTGAAAATCGCTCTTTAGGCCTGTGGATTAACAGTCGCTTTCTTTTTTTGCAGAAATGTTTATTTAAAATAGCAAAAATTAAAACCTTTCATCGTGATCAGAAAAAATTCTAAGATATTTCTTCCATTAACATCATAGCACCGAAAATAGATTACCGTGAACCGATCAGTAAAATTCTATAGGCAATAAGTGTTGGTTAAAATGTAGTACTGTTTTTGGTCCGAAAAAATATGATAAATACACATTTTGACAAGAATGAAGTGTTCTTCAGATAGTTTTTTAAGACTTCTTTTCTCAATTGACACCCAAAGTCACAAAGCGATCATCTGCACCTTCAAATAGAAATAATGGTTTGGTGTAAGTAAACAAAAGTGTGATCGGCTAATTACTGCCGAATCTTTTTTCGCGCCAATAAACAACTTTCTGGTTTTGAAACAAATATTTTCCAAACACGGTCCTGATCTATTATTTTTTCGAGAAATTAGGATTATCTCATGATCGCTTTCAATCCTTATTTTCTAGTAATGATTTCGTCCTACTGATTTTATTTCGGATTTGGTTTCGGTGTACAAATGGAAAAATCGTCTCTTATAAAACGTTTGAAGTTGACCTGGAATTTCTTTGGACTAGTTTGAGTACTTTTTTCAAATTAACTGTATTTAGGTTCTATGCTTTTTTTTCAAAAAGTATCGCAAATCACGTGGCGACCCCTTCAAATAGAATCCTAACGAATTTTTCTAAGACTTCTATTGCTTATAGTTATGGCCTCCAGTTTTACTGAGTATTCTAAGAGTTCATGAAGCTTTCGAAATGCTGATTACAATGACGAGCGTAGGCGAGGAGGAGGTGATGAAAAATCAATATATTACGGATAGAGTTTTTTTTAATTTTCAAAGATTTTATCTGTTGGAATTATTTGAAATGTTGGGCCTTTCGTTAATATGAGCATTCCAGAGGAGTAAACTTCCGAAAAAATTAATTACCATTAGGAAATCAGCCTGACAAGATTCGCGCGTAGGCCCGTGACTTTGTCTCTCGTATCTTACACCATCAAGATACTAAAATATATTCAATAATTTAAGAGCATTCACTATGAGAATTTTGTAGAAAACATTATTATTTAGACAGACCGATGAAATATTTGAAATTTTATATCATGGTAATTGCCAAAATTAAATTAAAGGTTTAATTTCCATCTCATTATTTGCACTTTCAATAGTCCGAGTGACAATAGTAATATTTCGCAACTTCTTTGTTTTCTTATCTTCATTAATGCCTTTAAATTCGTTTTTATTTTGTTTTTCATTGTATAGACAAAATTTGGCTGAATATTATTTTAAGCTATTTGAAAAATGAATGTTGTATAATGAAATCTTCAGACTAATATTGGCCGATTTAAAGTGGGAGGCAACATATCTGTGGTCTAGATTCAGCTCAGTGAAGCGGTATCAGATCTCATGTCTAAAGTCTACGAGTTAAAGAGCACACAAGGAGAAGTCAGCCGAATTTTGATACGATTTCAGTGGAAAAATTGAAAAATGCTCCAAAATATTTCGAAATTTTGTTGTTGTTATTTGTTTTGTTTTGTTGCGTTTTAAAACTATAACAACGATTGCTTATTAGTGCAA
>SCLH01062673.1:0-19683 GCA_004367855.1 Oikopleura vanhoeffeni
GTCAAGCCACCAAAGTCAAGCCTGGCTTGCCGAGGCCTGTAGTAGGCTCAATTACAAATCCGGCCTATTTAGTTCACGGCAAAATTGAAGGAAAAACTTCAAACAGAAAAGTATCGAACTATATTTCAAAAATGCCAAAAGACATTTTCGATGCAACTATAGCAAAATTCAATGGTGAAATAGCTACCTATTCTCATACCACTCCCTAATAATATGGAGGCTGCAAATATTTGAAACTGCTTTGCAGAAGGCAAGAAAAACGAGGTCGGGGAAATCGTACTAAATACCCAAACTGCAAGAATCGTGTTAGATTGTTCTAAAGGCCTAAATGAAAACACAATATTCAAAGAAACTCAGTCAGACGGTATTAAATAAACCGTTGATATAGCTGCAAAATTCAGTAAAAACGGCTACATAGGAAAATTAGACATTTCACAAATGTTTAACTGTTTCCATTTACACCGAGACCTATGGAAATATTTTGTAGTCGAACACCCCCAATACGGAAAATTCTGTTACAGACGATTACCTATGGGATGGGCAATCTCACCACAAGTGGTGCGCGATTTCATGATGAAAATCTTATATAAATTTAAAAATAATACACGTCGGTATTTAGACGATATTTTACTCTTTCACGCCACAAAACAAGGATTTGTAGACCTGATAGATAATGTCTTAACAACCCTAGAAATAACAGGGTTCAAACTTAAAAGCAGTAAAATGTCATTATTAGGCACAAGCCTGGACCTACCAGGCAAGAAAATTGAAAATGGAAAAATTTTAGCGTCCCCACATGCGGTAAACGACTTAAGGTCGCTCAACAGCGACACCATTAAAACAAAGAAAATGTTAAAAAGTTTTTTGGGAATAGCGGCATACATATCGGACCACATACCCCAACAATCTCTCCTATTTTCAAAACTAAGGAAAGCCAGTATAGGCACAAATAGCCAGCCCGTAATTTGGACTGAAGAATTAAAAAAGTCCCTTGAAATAGTACATAAAAGGCTAGACAAATTAATGAAAATAAGCCCGGTCGACCCAGACCGAGATATATTCGGAGTTTTTGACAGCTCGTACTTATGTAACGCAGCATTTTTTTGCCAAAAAAACGACTCAGGCCAAAAACGATGGATAAAAATATTTTCTAGGCGACGAAGCGATATCGATAATAAATTTCGGCCTTCAAGTTGCCTGATCGGAGATAAACCGGTATTTTAGCCGGGATGCTAGCGCGCGACGAGTCGAACTAGAAAGGACAAATAAAGGAAAATTTTAAGCATGATTTCTAAATCAGTCGCTGACCTGTATAAAAAATTAAAAACAATAGGTACCCCGTCCCAAGACCGAAAAATTAATGAAGCATTCAAAATTAAGTTATTTTAACTATGAAATAAATTACGTTAGTGCCAGCACATTTCCATAACTCTACGAATATCATCTCACGAACGCCAGGAGCGTCAAAGAGCTGTAGCGGATGTCCGGTATGTGACGCGTGTCACTCAGATAGTGTACATTTTTTAATAGACTAGGAACATTAAGTAAAAATTAAGCAGTACAAAATTTGAAAAGAAATTTCCTTCAGTAACTTATGAATGTTCATGAGTCTTCAAAAGATTTAATAAATAAAGCCTAACAGAGGAGGAAATTTACCCTTACATACACAAACGGTGGCTAGACACACTTAAGCCAAAACCGGACCTAGCAAATTTTTCATCAGAAATATCACTATACTACATGGCCCGAATAAGTCGAAAAGAAGTCGATATGAGTATGAAACTAAATGATATTTTAGAAGACATAGATTTGATAGACGAATGGCAAGATTCGGATAAAACAATCAGAGAAGCAAAAAATTGCTTAGGAAACAAAAGAGACCCCCCTAATAAAAAAGAACCGGTCCGAACCTTAATAATAAATAAAGAATGTTATTTAGACGGGAATCTTTTAGTAAGAACTATTAAATCGAATGTAGACCTTAAATTGACAAAAATTTTGATACCCGAAAAATAAAATACCCAAATAGTTATTGCTGCCCATAACACCTACGGATGTGGGTCGAAATCAAGACTAGAAAAAGAAGTGAATAGACTTTTTGAATTCCCAAAAGTTAAAGAACAAATTGACCAATTTTCCGCGAAATGCCGAGGATGTGTTCAATTAAGACGTTCCCCAAAACCGTTCCGAGAAATGAGAAATTTCGACTCCGAAACAAAAGAAATAAAACGAATAGGCCAAAGAATCCTAGCAGACGAAATGCACCGTACAGTAGATAAACCTATGATCGAAGGTAAAATTACACGGTCAAACCTAGCTGAAACATCATCAGTAAAATTATTTTTTGCTCCAGAATTCCTCACAAGGATGAATTACGCTAAAGTCATAACAGGAAATTTGACGTCAGAAAAATAAAAAAAGATGCTTTACGAAGTAAGAAACACACTGGCAATAACAGAAAATGACGACTGTATCATAGCTATAAGGATGGACGGAGCGTCCACTCACAAAAGTTTAGTAGAAGATGAAGACCTAAAAAAGGCAGGCATTCAAATTATCTTAACACAAAAAACTACCCCTACTAAAAATGTACTAGCCCCCCTTGATAGTAGAATGATTTTAAATTCTTTTCGAGTTGGAATTCCAATTCGCGTCTCATTAATTATTTTGCTGTATTATATTAAACTTTAGTCCCATATTTAAGTGGCGATAACTTGAAGTCTATTTTCTTATCAATAACAAATTCCGATCTGTGAACAGAAGTTTGTAACTTTTTGACGGTTAGTTCAAACTGTTCAAGACTATAGGAATGCCTTTACTTAAGTAAATTTTTTAGTTTTTGTTCGTTATAAAATTTCGTTAACTCCGGATGTTTTCGGCATCGGTACACTTTTCTTAACCAACAGGTGGTATTCTCGTGGAAGGTCATATTCTCTTTTGTTCTGTATTGATCATTAAAATATTAAAATTTTATTTAAAAGCAACGTTTCGATAATTCATTATTCAAGCTAATTATCCTTTTGTGAGTTCAGAAAAGTATACAGTACGAAATCTAGAGTTCCATATGATTTGTGTGGAAAATAATAAATGTGGGCAAACAAGAACTAATTTTCAATATCAAATAATTTATATATCCCTTTATCACCTTTTGGTTAGAATGCGTAGCCACAACGTTAACATCACACGTTAAAAAGAGTAGTGGCTAGTAGCCACTAGCTACGCATTCTAACCAAAAGGTGATAAAGGGATATAAACCGAATAAAGACTCAACGATTATTATTTCAACTTGAAGAAAAATTTGAACTAAATGTTTTTGAATCATTTTTTAACAATAAGATCAGAAAATTTTTCATTTTAACTACTTTCAGTAGGATTTTGACCACCTTATTATTATATTTCAATGTTCAAACAAAATCTTTTTGATAAAGTTTTAGATTTGTCGAAAAAACTAACTATATTTTGGCCAAATAAAATTCTTGTAAGAATATAAATATATGAAATATATTATAAATTATATTTAATAATTATATATTATGATTATCATATATAAAAAAATTGGTTAATAATTTATTTCATTTACAACGTTTTGCTATACGCATCTTCAGGTGTTTGTGAAAAGATAAATTTTACAGTTTCAAAACTACAAAAAATTAGAATCTAGAGCAGTTCAAGTTCACCAAATAATATAATATAAAACAATAAAGTGCCGATTTCTTATAATAATTTTTGCACGAAATATATTAGGAAATTTTCAAAAAAAGTAATCTTAATAATGAATTTTCATTAATCAATTTAAAAAAACATTTGTTTTGACTAAAACAAATATGCCCAGAAAAAACAGTCGTTAAAATATGTAATTAATCAAACTTCACCTGCATGGAAAGTGGCTTGAACCAATATTCTGTACACGAAGGGAGACATTTCTGATCTAATTGGCGGAAGCTTGAAATAATTTCTGAGACACAGACAGAATGTTGAAAAAAATTACAGGCTGGCGGACGCGATTGTTGTAATAATAGATCCACATTGTCAATATAGCTGACATGACAAAAACAATATTCATTGATTTTCTCCAGCAGAGCTGAAAACAGAAATTAGTGCCGTGATTCAAGATACGTTTTTCTTCAGTAATTATATCTTTTTGTCTGATAGACAAACCATTTAAACCGAGGGACAGCAGACTGCTCCGTATACTCGTAGGCGCAAGAAATGGTAGGCTTCCAGCCGTCCGCGTCCAAATATACTCTACTATAGAGTAAGGTAGTGTAAGGTGTAGTAAGGCTTGCGGAAGGGTAGAGCTAGTAGTGTAGTAGACTCAGTAGTGTATTAGAGCTAGCGTTGCAATAGGCCTAGTCTTTTAAATAAATAATAGTCTAGTACTTTTCGATACTGTATTTTTAAATAATGTATAATTGATATATTTGATATGTTATATCAATTACGGAGGCTCCTGGTCATTTTTTACTTGATTTTAAGACAAAAGTTCAGTTTAATTCAGCTTTTGCAAACGACTCATCCGATTGAATTCTTAGTTAGCTATAACAGAGCACAAATATCTGATAAATAATTGAATTCAAAACATTGGTCCGAATCCGACGATTATTACCAATTTTTTTAAGAAAAACTAGTAATTTAACAATTTCAGTGATCTCAGAAAGAAAATACAATAAATTGAAACCAATTTTTTTTTCACAAGATATTTGTGCTCAGTTTAAGCTATCTAAGAATGTTATCGGATGAGTTGGTTATAAAAGCCGAATTAAATAAAATATGTGGCTTAAAAACTAGAAAAAAATTACCAGAAGCCCCCGTAATTGATATCGATAAAGTTTGCATAAGTTTACTAAGAAAGTGTTGTTTTTTAAACATTAATTTGACTTAATAGCTTAATTTATGCTAAATGATTAATATTTTAAATCAGGCAAATTCCAGCTCAGAACTCGCAAAAGTGGGTTTCACCCAAGCATTTTAAAATTCAACGATAGTTTTCTTCAAACATTTGAAGTACAGGCGCAAGCCATTAAATTAACATACAGCTTAGTTTGAGCAGATAGCTTCGGAAATAGATAAGACCATTAATTAGGTAATGGGTGGTCTTTAAACCCTAATTCAGCTTTGCGAAGTAAAAAAATTTAATGTTTTGTATACAAAAACTAAAGCTGGAAAAATTTTCGAGCTAAATAGTTTTGTTTGGCCAGTAATGATTGTTTTGTGAAATTTGAGTCTCACGGTATGACTCTCACCTTGAAATTCGCACAAATGCTTTTGATAATAATCGTAGTCAATGTCATTATAATTATTTGACGTCTTAGATGGAACACAAGCAGAATGTGGAGGTCCTTTTTCAGAGTTCAGTAACTGAACTTCAGTTGATAGTTTTAAAATTCAGTTTGTCTTACAATGTTCTATTTTAATTTTACAGCTGAATCAATTTTAAAGAAACAAATAAATAAGCCCTCACTGGATAAAATGGCGCCGAAGGCACATTTTTGTATACATATCCGGGATGATATCCCGTAACGGATTCCCGTTAACACATTAATGTGAATCTAAGAATGTGTGGGTTAAGGAGTGTGAGGAGGGCCACACTCGTGGGGAGAGTCAATCATGGGGCCACCCCAACACTCCCTAATCATCACATTCATAGATTCACATTAGTGTGTTAAAGGATCTATATATGGATTAAGGGCCCTTTACCAACAGATCGAGTATATTTAATAAATGCGGAATACTAGCATTTTATTAGCTGGATCTTCTTTAATCTAACCCATGACATCTTCCTTTTCTGTAATTCAGGATTTTTAATGGGTGCTAGCACGTCGCGTTGTTCGGATATATCATCTTGGATTTCAAGCGCTGGGTTAAAAAATTTCACATTTTTCATCTCGGTCGTTCAAAGATGCCGAGCACGCCACTTCTCAATGATCAGTAATCTTGAATTCTCATGATAAATTTGAAAAACTTTGTTGCGGTTATTAAAAAAATACACCTTCCCAAACGAATTTATCCTGATAAGTTTTATACAGAGAATTTAGCGTTGTTATTGGATTGATATTTTCCCACAGAATTCTTTTAGACGCGAGTTTCAACCAAACCTTTAAAAATAGACTTTGACGTCGAAATAGCATGTATCAAAAAATGTGATTTTAATGAACTCTGTTCCTAACAAACTTCGTTGAATATTTTGAAATTCTACAATCGGTGTTAACCTCGCTGATAGGCCAAATGAACGGTGTTGAGCTGGAATAAATTCAGTGAAATGGGGATAATAAACCGTGAAACCTTCATTGTAACCATTCCAGCCAAACGAAGAGTCACTAGCAAATTTGATCAACAGAAAATATTTAAGCGCAATGATCAATTGTATTATGCTTATAAAGAGTTGAATTCAAACCTTAAATTATATCCCATTGACAAAGTAAGAGTTATTTTCCTCGGCAAATCAATCGTTCCATTTGGAAGCATAAAATTTCTGGGCTTTAGGATGTCTAAATAACTTAAAATACTTTTCCCCCCCTTAATTTATCAGACTGCCATGAATAATCACTTATGATTTGAAGTTTAGAATTTTTGTTAGAATTTTAAGTGAGAAGTTTAGTTAAAGGCTAAAAACGACCTTGAATCAATTGGGTATTATTGAAAATTTTCTTGAAATTAAAATAATTTTTTTCCTTGAGAGTTTGTTAAATATCCCTTTATCACCTTTTGGTTAGAATGAGTAGCCACTACTCCTTTTAACGTGTGATTTTAACGTTGTGGCTAGGCATTCTAACCAAAAGGTGATAAAGGGATATGGTTAAAAGACCCAGTCAGGCTAAGAAAAGAGATCGATTATGGAACAATTAATGAATCATCTTCCTTTTTTCCCCTATCTAAGATAGGCTATCTTTCACTTAAACCTACGCATGAAGCGGAAAAAAAATCGTTAGGTGAACAAATAAGGTAGTTATTTTTTTAGTATTTTGACTTTGTTTTTCTGTCAGATAGAAAAATATTTTACAAAATCGTAGTAAGTCAAAACAAAGTTGATCAAGAAAATTTGCCACTAACTTACGATCGCGATTAAAATAACTGCTGAAATTTGTTCCGACGGGAATAAGGTTTTTGTTGATAGTCAGCAACTTTGGTCACCTCATTGGCAACCTAAGTGATATTGATGGAATAAATCGTTAAAAAAAACGTTTATATCATAAAACGTCAAAATTTGAAAAATACTAATGAAATGAAATTTTTCAAAAATCACAAGGAATCTAATGAAGATCATTTTTAAGCATATTTTTGTCCCTTTTATTCGATAATTGCAGCCTCGTAAAAATAAACTTCATTTCCAACTGAACCCGATGTGAAATTTTTTTGAGACTGTATAAAATAACTTCAGACATTTTTGATTGTTATCCGCTCAAACCTGGGTGTGGAATTATGCTGATCTGAAATTTTTCCAAATATTAAATGTTTTCCATGATCAAAACAATGGTCAAAAATGATAACAAAAAGAACAACAGTTTTTCAAAAATAAATAAATTATAATACGTAGGAGCGTATCTCTTCGAGACAAACATCATAGAATCATCTATTAGGACACCCTTAGACAACATGGTGGTGTCGAAAGGACTATAGGTCAATTTAAATGGTGAACACGCTTATTATAGCCTGATATAATTCAGCATAGAGTTATTGTGAGTTGATGATTTACAAGTCATGTTTGGCTTATTTTTCATCGAGAAATTTCAATTTCAGCGATCAGCCATTTTTGCTTTCAGTTGTAACGGAGAACATTAAAAACGGTTGAAAATCTTCAGCATTAAATTTAGTTTTACTTTTATTATGCAAATAGGAGTTTAATGTCCATTTTTTAGATGCTTCCGGCATAAAACAAAAATATAAGGGCGCATTCTCTTTTCCGTAATAACGCGTTATCTAGTAGAGCAAAAAGGATTTATTTTAACAACATTATAAAACCGGTTCAGAGAATATTTTTGCATAATTAGCTGTATTCGAATTGTGTTGAAAGCTTAAATTCTTGCTTAATTATTGACGATTAAAATGTTAAGTCAACAGTACAGTAAATGCGGAGAATAGAAAAATTGCAAATGCATTGTTTTTGAGAAATAACTTCTATTTAAATTAACAACCAAAAGTTTCAAATATCACTTTTGGTGTTAGTCAACTTTATGACCAATATTTTCCTGGCTTTTCTCGAGCCATATCCCTTTATCACTTTTTGATTAGAATGCGTAGCCACTACTCCTTTTAACGTGTGATTTTAACGTTGTGGCTACGCATTTTAACCAAAAAGTGATAAAGGGATATATCTATTACTTGCTGGGGCTTTTATGCCACTTTTAAGCCTACATTTGTATTTAATTTGGCTTTTGAAAACGACTCATCTGATTGACTTCTTAGATAACTCAAACTGAGCAAAATATTATAAAATAAATATTAAAAATGGTCCGATAAGACAATTGTTTTCAATTTTTTAAAACGAAAACTGATAATTAAAAAATTTTAGTGATATCAGAAAAAAACTAAAAATGATCTGATTCGGACCAGTTTTATCATTAACTTGATAATTGTGCTCAGTCTGAGATATCTGAAAACTAAATCGGATGAGTCGATTTCAAAAGCAGAATTATTTTAAAATTATCCTTTAGAAATGGCATGAAAGCCCCAGCAAGTGCCGTGATAGATATATTTTGATGAGATCGAAAAATTATCCCTGAAAAATTTTGATCGATCAAATGCTTTTTATCTTATTTAATAATTCCGAACGGGGCGAGTGTTAATCGAACCTTTTTAACTTGTTCTTATCGTTTTCAAAATAACTTGGTGAACCTTACTAAGAGTGCTTCGAAATTTTTGGACAACCCTTCTGCGAGCATCATACTCTAAGCAGGTACCAGCCAAAGTTCGTTTATAAGTCCAGTGGTTTCTGCAATCAAAAGTGTTGATTTTACATTGAATAACAAAATAATGCGATCTAGTATGTTCGAATAAATAGGCAAGGCTGATATTGTTCAATTCTTCCCATCCAAGGATTCGGTTCATTGCCTTATCGAATTGCTATAGAATAAGGCATAAAAAATTTGAAAAAAATTCGGAAAAATTTTACCTTATTTTTTATTAAATGTTTCCATTGATGTTTTGGGATATCATGTATTGTCTTATAGCTTCCATAAAGCGCTTCTAGAATTGTTTGATTTATACCGGCCATTTCAAGCTTCAATTTTGAATGCATAGAATTTGAGCAAATATGAATTGCTGGAAATGTCCAATCTAAAAAATAATTTAAATTTAAGAATCTGATAATGAACTCATAAGAAAAATATCAATACAAAATGTTCATCGCAGCGGCTGCAGCCTGAACTTTTTTAATTAGTTTGATATTTTTTGAAAATATAATTTGGCCAACAGCGCTTTTTTAAATTTGGGAAAAAGGCTCATTTTAAGTAAATTAGCCAAAAAATCTGCAACATTCACTTAAATTGCGCTCTTTTCCCGGATTTAAGAGTTGCAGCCGCGAAACTAGTTGTTTTCGAATTAAGTAAAAGTGTTACAAAAAATATAAGCCCGTAGGGTAAAATACACAAAGTATTTTTTTTTTGAAAACAAAGTTAAAAAATATAAATTTAATTTCACTACTAAATCTTCAAACTATCGGTTGAATTTGAGCCAACACTGAGAGGTGACCTATCTCCCAGTATTCTCCAGGAGAATACTCCTTGCTTTTCCGAGCCAACTATTGAAAAAATAGCCGAGCACTCGTTTGAAATATGTTGACATTTTTCAATTTAAATATGTCTAAAAAAGGTTTGATTTGGTGATAGTATTCCGCGCGGTTTTTATTATTGAAACAGTCACGATCTGTCAACTGAGACCACTTAATTAATATGGAACCTACAGTTATAGGAGTTCCTGTAGTTATAGGAGTTCTATGATAGGACATTTCCCTGTTTATATTTTTAAAATGACATTATGTGTTTTTTTGACTCACTTTCTTCAACTCTTTCAATTTTGTTGTCTTCCTTTATGAATGATGGATACGAATAATATCTTGAAACGTTTTTCTTCCAGGTCCAAAGCGTTACAAAGCACCCAATCGTGTAAAATATGATCCAAAAAATTTTATTTCCATTTTTCATAATGTATTGTAATAGATTTTTTAACTGATTGATTAATATACCATTAATTTTATATTCGTTAAATTAAATGAATAATCAATGCAGCATAACGGTAATCGACATTTATCTGGGTATAACATCGCATGTCACGTAAGATTATAAGTTATAATTTATAACGTATCAAATATGTCGTATCTGTCCTTTTATCAATAATAAATTGGTGAAGAATCTACACTGAAGATGCTCACGGGCAGCCCACCCCGAAAAAACGTCTTTTGGCTCTTTTTTACGAATATGCTTATTCAATTCAAAATGCACCAAAATCATTTAAAAATCCCTTTTTTGATATTTTTTGCTCCTTGTTTTTTCTGAAATAATTAATCCACACTCCTGAAGATGCTAATAAAGGCGAAACGTTGAATAATTCATATTATTTTAGATCGCATACCACGCTCTAGCTATGTGATTTACATAATTATATGAAGATGCCTAAGTTAGAGATTTTGATGCGTTTTGGGTCTCATAAGCATATTATTTAACATTGATACAGCATTCGTTATGTCGTTTTCCGAATACTTTTACTAATCAGGGAAGCCATTTTGAGCAGTGAGAAAAAGCTCATTTATGTAAAATAAAATAATTTTTGTTAAATTACTTAATCCTACGCATGACTCAAACAGCTTCCACGATGATTATAGAATAATCGACTAAAACTTATGCTCTAGAATAAGGAGTATAAATTATTATTGATGAAATATTTATTCGTACTTATTTGGAAAAAGAGATAGAATATCCCTAAAAATAACACCTTAGTCTGACAAAAAGACTCACAGTGAATCATGAAAGGAACATTTAGGTTTTGAAAAGTAGTTTGACAAATAATATACAAGGGGGGGCAATATTGCGAAAAGTTTTATGCCAAAAAATTTCGGCGATATCGGCACATTCGGCGAAATGGGAACATAAATTAAATTTTTAGTTCTATAAATTAAAACGTGTAGGCGTTCGAAATGACGTCATATCGAAAATTATCCCTGCTGCGCCTTTCTGGACAAGCGCCTATATCATATAGGGACGCTTGTCCAGAAACGCGCAGCAGGGATAATTTTCGATATGTCGAACAATTTTTGAATTTTATAAAGCATTTAACAATAGATTCGTATAAAGTAATTTTTTTGGAAACGTCAATCCTGAAAATGACGTTCTTCATGACGCTTAAAAGGTAAATCTCAAGAATAATTCGGCGATATCGGTCAATTCGGCGATATTGGCCAATTCTGCGATATTGGCAAATTCGGTGATATTGGCACATTCGGCGATATTCGCAAAGGAATTATTTTAGCTAAAAATCCTATAAATTGCGTAGGTTTTTCCGGCAAACTCACCGATATTGGGCCGGCGATATCGCCTCCCTGTAACTTGTTTTTAAAAAAATCTAAAGTTCTTAAGGACGATTGGATAAGAATTTCAAAATAAAAAATCGGTTTTAATGTGTTCAAGCTATCTTGTAGAATTTTTTTCTTTCATTTAAGAAGTAGGATTTTTTTATAAAAATTTTCAAAAAAATTGATTTTAAGTCAATTTTTCGTGATTTTACAGGTAGTATGTGATCCAGTTCTAGCGAAGCCGTATGAAGTGCTAGAAGGCTGAGTTTTTGGCAAGTGAAAATTAAGCGTTTTTCCGTTACCATTTTTTTTGATTGAGGGTCGGCGACCAATATTGACCTCTAATGACCCGTCAAAGTTCAAGGTCAATCTCAAGTTCATCGTATAGACTTGAAAGTACCCCCAAAAGAATCGGAAGGGTCGACTTTCTTATAAACGTATTAGAAACTATGGGTCAATAATGTACTGAAAGGTTGCTAGAAAACAAAAACTGGCAAAAAAGGCATTGACCAGTTGAGATTGACTTTGAACTTTGACCGGTCATTGGAGGTCAAATATTGGTCGCCGACTCTTAATCAAAAAAATGGGTAACCGCAAAACGCTTAATTTTCACTGGCCAAAAAATCAGCCTTCTAGCACTTCATACGGCTTCGCTAGAACTGGATCACATACAACCTGTAAAATCACAAAAATTGACCTTAAAATAGATTTTTTGTCGGAAATTTTTTATAAAAAAAATCCTACTTTTTAAAATGACCAGAAAAAAATTCTCTACAAGATAGCTTGAACACATTAAGACCGATTTTTTATTTTTGAACTTCCTTATTTCGAATCGTCAAGGGGGGGCATAAACCCGGCCGATTGAATTCAATATAACTCACGAAAGTAATAAGTTACTTTATTTTTTTCGTGCCTATTATCGTTAACTTAACCAGAATATATATGATTCAGCTCATTAAAATAATATTTTAACTATTTTAGGAATGATTTGAGCTCAAGTTTCCATCTTTGAAATCGGAAAAATTTGAAAATAATCAAAGCATTATGAAAGTTTTCCGCATTTTTTGTCCAAAATTTTTTCTGTTTTGATAACTAAATTATTGGGTTAAAACGAAAATAGCCACTTTAAATATTTTTTCTGAACTACATATTTTCTGACCGCTGTTTGAAAATCATAAAATTTTTTCATTTTTATTGACTTTTTTAAACAAATTATGAAAATTTTCCTCAAATCAAGTCCAAAATTTTTCATTGGTGGTTTTTTGAGCTCTCCATAAAAAATCAGGTAGAATCACATATTAATTGTTCTAATATGTATTAAATTGCTGTATGTCAACTAATCGGTAGGTCGCGCGTTTATCATTTTAAAACTGTTGATGAAATTTTTAACACTTGACTGTACACTCGATAAGTGCCATTCGGCACTGAATCTTTAAAAAATGTATGATCGTGAAAAATTTCGAATGAAATTGTGGGTGTAGTGGGCGTCATTTCTTTTCATAGTCTGAACATTTTTTAATATCAAAACGCAATTTAAAGTCAATTTTTATCTCGGAAAAGCTGTTTTCCTCCACTTTTTGCCAATTTTTATTCTATTTCATGGATAAAAAACTTTGATATTAAAGAAATTTTCGACTGTGCAGAGCTATTAAGACACTTATTAGCGGAGTACATTTGCAAATAAATGAAGTTTATTGATATCGTCTTTAAAAAATTCTATAGTCGGTTTGAGTTGGAAATGGATGTACAGTGAAAAGTGGTTTTCATATTTTTAACTTTAGTTAGTTATGTTTAGAAAATAAAAATGTGAACGTTTGTAAGAATGACCACTTTTATTGAAGATAAAAAATAAAAGAATAAATTTCCCTTTTTTTTCTTTCAAATATTGCTCTGAAAACATGTACCAATCTGCTGGACTTATGCCACCCCTTAACACTCAAAAGGACTTAATAAAAATAGGATATTTGTTCAATGAATTCTGTTCATATTTTACAATTTTTACTCATTTTTCAAAACTTAATACACCAGAACATTTGATTCTTTGTCAGTTGTAATAAAAATGGAATATAAAAGTCTAAAACTCTCAATTTGCTATCAAGTTAGACTTGAGCTCGAAATTATTGTGAAAAAACATCATTATAAAATTTCTCATATGAAAACTAAATTCTTTGTCTTCATCTTCAAGCTACCATCATTTGAAAATTGTATTATAAATTTAATAATTATAAAAAAAATATTTCATCAAAAATAAATATGATAAAACTAATGAATCGGAAAACCAAAGTCCTCAATAGCAAATTTTGACAAAAAACAAGCGTCATTATACGAATAAACGCAGCATTAATTTAATTATGAATTCTCAATATATAATATATATTATATATTGATAATTCTAAATATGGTTAGATTCAAAAAGAAGGAGTTGTTTAAGGTTATTTATGCTGAAGTTTTTATTTGAAAGCGAGACATTTTAAACAAAAAAATTAAGTAACATTTCAACTGTACGATATCAACATATATAAAAATGAAGAAAACGTGTGTGAATGCAAAATGCAAAGCAATCAATAAATGAAGATTTTCATAACGAAATTCATGTTAATCAACATTCAGTAAATGCCATCCAAAGCAAGGTCGGCACAATTGGATCGGATCGGAAAAATCGATCCGATCCAATTTTTTGAAAGGGCTACCGATCCGATCCAATTTTTTCGAGAAGGTCACCGATCCGATCCGATCCAATTTTTTCAAAAACCGGTCAGATCGGTTAAAACTACATTGTTTTAAGCTATTTANTTTTCAGAAATTTTCTTGAAAATTCAAATTTTTTGATGACCAGTACTATTTGTCTATTTGCAACAAGGAGGTTGTAATTTATGATAGTCATAAGTCAATTTTTTTCTTGAATTACCTAAGGAAATTCTAGAAATATTTTTTTATAATTTTCAACTTTTTCTCGGCCAACTCCGGAGGTGACAGTCTTGTGCGCATTTATTATCCTGTAAGAACTCAGCGCAATGTTTCAATTTTCACTATCAATTTTTTTAAATTGTGTGAGCTATCCTGCAATTTTTATCCAATTCTAAAAAAAGACGTTTATTTGGCGATCTAGGAGTATTCTGAGTAAAATTTGTAAATTTTCACTCAGATTCAATATAATGAACCCGTGTGGCCTAAACGGTATTTCAAATATATAACTCATATTTTTCTTGTGCTTTTAATATTTTATGGAGTCAACCCTAAAAACCAGGTTTGTAAAAGAGAACGATTTTGCTTCTCTTTCCTCTCTAACCCTTTCCCGATTTTAAGTTATCTTTTTCTTCAAACCTACGCATGAAAAGGGAAATAAAATGACTCGTATTTACAAGCCTGCTAGAATCCTATTTCTGGCCGTAAAGCGACCAGTACTCTCTTCAGTTAGCGCTAGTCTTGATTTTCGGATATTTAAAACTCACTCGTTTAACAGATTTTTCCTCAGGTACTAAATCGAGTATCGAATACCTTTAAATTTAAAACAGGATGTCTCGGAGATTTCATCATTTTAATCCCCCTTTTTATCTCAGAGCTCTTTTAACATCGGATCAGGGTCGGCACATTCGAAAAAATTTGAATCGGATCGTATTGGTGGACCCGCCGAAAAAATGGATCGGATCGGTGGACTCTCCAAAAAAAAGGGATCGGATCGGTAGGGTCCCAAAAAAATCGGATCGGAAGGTCCCCGAAAAAATTGGATCGGATCGGTTTTTCGTAAAAAGCGTTTAAGTACACGTTAAGTAGAGAAAAGCTATTTCCGTCGAACTAATGTAAAATATACTTAACGAACTAATAAATCAAATTGTACTCTATCTTATAAATTTGGGGTCATATACGTCATTTACTCCCGTAGTGTCTTTTGCGCCATCGATGGCCTTTAATCGCAATTTTAGGATCCTTAATCATGTATGAATGAAAATTTACAAAGTGATCTGACTATTTGAATAATTGACGTTTGTGCGTTTTTTTTCGAAAATTTTTACTGTATTACAGTATTTATTTTTTGCAAAAAAAATTTAAATCACAAAAAAAGCCTTTGAGCGGGACCAAAAAATAATCAAGACTTTTTCCCATTACACCACTAGCTTGGTCCATACCAAAGTGATCCGTGACCGTATATTCAAGGAAATAAGGTTGGCCAAAATAGTACTGTTTTTTCAAAAATTACTTAAACAATTTTTGAAGAAGTAAAATAGGTTCTTTAGAAGTTTTTAAGACTTTTTCTCCATCACACAAAGACAAACGATCACGTGACCTTCAATTAGGAAAAAGGTTTTTGGTGAAAGTAAACAAATAGTGATAAAATTACGCCGAAAAATTTTTCCAAAACACGTCAAAATGGAATCTTATTTTTTCGAGAAATAAGGATTTATTTATGACATATTTCAACCTTATTTTTGAATTATTTCGTCACGTGATTTTATTCGGCTTGTTGTAATGATAAAATGTCTTAAAAACGTTTGAAGTTGACCCTGAATTTTTTTGACGTAATTTGAGTACTTTTTCAAATTACTGTAATATGCCTTTCTTTCAAAATTACTAAAATCACGTGGAAGACCCCTTTAAAGAATCGTCAGAAATTTTTTTGAGACTTTTCTATGCATCTTAAATTGGCCTCCGGTTGAATAGAGCATTTCTAGAAGTCCAAACTTCGGAAAACTGATAACACTGGGTGACACTCAGCTGGCCAAAAATCGTTCGATAAGGGTACAACGTACGGATAAGGGTACATCGTACAGATAGGATGCGTACGGATAAGGGTAAACAACCGTGTACATAAAATGCGTAGGCGAAAGAAAGAAGAGAGATTGAATAAATTTATTTTCATGCGCGAGATAATCTATAGTTTTAAGAATATTAATTTTACATGAGATGGTGATGAAAAACATTCCATTTTTTTGCAGATGCAATACCCAAATTGGTGGTGGTTTAATATTTGAAATATGAAAAGTCAAATTAACCCTAAATTCGTGTTATTTATGCACTTGTTTCTGAGATCGGCAAAAATGAGAGTTTTAAATTTTCTTATTCACATTTGATAACTTTTTATAAATTTCTTTAATTGTTTTTATAGGACTGTAGAGAATTCTTTGAATAATATGATATCATTGAAAAAATATATGTTGATAATGAATGTTCGGTTAATAATGAACAATTCAAGCGCTGCGCCATCGATGCGCAAAGACACTACGGGTCCAGAGATTGTCGGCCACTACGGGAGTTAAAAGAATACAAACAGCGTTTATTAAGGCAAATCAAGTTTGTGCTGTAAGAATTTCACAATTGAGATGGAGTAGAGATAAACACTTCAAATTAGAATTTTTTTGAATTAAAACAATTTTGACAGCAAAGTCAAATCTAAGGTGAAAGGACCCCAAAGACAAATTCTTTGAAATGACCACACGAGAAGCTAAGGAACGGAATAAGATTACAAAATTATTAAAAAAAATATCAAAAACTCTTACAGAAACTTTAAAAAAATCTTGAAACTTTTATGAAAGAACTTAAAATTTTAATTTAACTCACCAGTGACTTTCTGGTCAAAAGGGTATAAAAAATCCTGAAGTCATACTACATTCTGGTGAATAAAAATGATTCAAATGTGAGCTCCGATTTTTTTTTCATCAAAAACTGAGATTTTTTTTTAATTTTTTTTTTTTTATCTAGTGTTATTTTTTCTTAATATTTCAACATTTGTGGGTTTTTGACTGCATATGAATGTTTGTGTACATGCACCTATCATTTAAGGCCTTAGTTGAGTTTTTCACATGCCTTTCTTCGCAGGAGAGTTCAAATTTAATAAACCTCGGCACACAGCTTTATTGAACCCTTCTCCACAAAGTATCAAAATGACAGAAAATTTCGTCGTCAACTTCCGGTTTCAGAGAAATATATATGACTCATCGTCGAAAATTGTGATATTATGAAAAATCTGAAAAATCCTTCTTTTTTGAAATTTATTTTTCAGCCAGAAGTCTTAGAATTTTTTTCTTTTCCGTTTGATACCCAAATGCAGTCGTTTCCGGTCATTGAATATTCGGTTGGCCTCTATATTGGTCTCGACAAGTGATAGCCTAGTTATCACCTATTTTTTAGTTTAATTCCGAATTCATTCATGATTTTACAAAAAAATGCAATTTTTGAAATGTAAATAGAAAATCTCAATTTATTGTAATACTACAGCCTGATTTTTTTTAAATTGGGCCATTTTTTTCACCGTCGGCTAGACAGGGAGATGAATTACCGTCAAAATTGGGGCATAACATATGACTCATTGGTAACAACGTGACTTTTTGGGGCATTTTTTTCACCGGGTGGAAAAAAATAGCCCAATTTTGATTTAATTAATTTGAACCAATCAGAACTAGTATTTCTTTTATTGTTCAATAATAGAACATTTTTCGGAAAAATCTCCTAATTGTGATTCAATTAATTTGAACCAATCAGAACGAGCATTTCTTTTAAGGTTCAACAATGAAACCTTTATTTATTTGTTAAAGTTTTTCAGATAAAAGTCAATTCTAAATTTATTTAGCAGTTTTTTGAACAATCTTTCCCGTGAGATTTGTTTTTTAGCTTGGAAATTTTGTTCTTATAAACGACTTAAAAGAGGTGGCATCGACTCGAGTCATTTGAGTTACGAATAATTAGTTAAGTATAAAAAATGTTTCATCTGCCGATCGCTGCCACATCTTAATAGCTTCATTACGTGAGTTTTTTTATTTACTTCTCTAAATTTCTTGCTAAGTTAGGGTGAACATGAAAAATAATTAGTATATAAAACTGAAAATTACTTGAATAATATTTTGCGCAAAAACCCCAAGCTATATTCGTGTATTGTTTGAACATCTTCTTCAGATAAGTCGTATTTTTTTGGTTGAAATTGTCTCGCGACAATATTTCAAAGTTATTTTTCCACTCATGTTCTCTCAGTTGATAATATTAAAATACATTATTTCATAAAATAATATTTCATTCAAATACTAGAACGATTTTCAATGTTCCAGCAAAATTGGGCCATTTTTTTACCGGTGAAAAAAATGGCCCAATTTTGCCTTGTGTTGTTTTGGGCCATTTTATTCACGTCGGCAAACGCTGTCTAGCCGACCGGTGAAAAAATGGCCCAATTAAAAAAAACTCAGGCTGTAATTTTTAATTTTCATTAAAAATTTAATTTACAATTTATTTATTATAAATTTCAATTTTTTTATAAACTTCATATTTTAAAAATGAAAGTTTAAATTTTTCGGATGATTTTTAATGAAATTAACCAATTTTTTTAAAACAGTATCTATATATTATAAAATTTCAAGATTATTTTATTTGTATTCGTTGCTAACGTTTGCAATGGACTTTTTTTTAATATTTTTTAAAATCACCGAAACTTTTGAAATTATTTCTTGATTGTTTTCAAGAATAAAGTCAATTCTTATCTCGAAAATCACAACTAAATAGCTTAAAACAATGTAGTTTTAACCGATCTGACCGTAAAAACAATCAAGAAATAAATTTCAAAAGTTTCGGTGATTTTAAAAAAATATTTAAAAAAAGTCATTGCAAAACGTAGCAACGAATACAAATATAAATAATTTGAAATTTTATAACATAATAGAATGTTTATAAAAAAATTGGTAATTTCATTAAAAATCATCAGAAAAATTTAAACTTTCATTTTAAAATATGAAGTTTTATAAAAAAATTGAAAATTTAAATAATAAATTGTAAATTAAATTTTTAATGAAAATTAAAAATATAGTTATTACAATAAATTGAAGATTTTCTATTTACATTTTCAAAAATTGCATTTTTTTGTAAAATCATGAATGAATTCGGAATTAAACTAAAAAATAGGTGATAACTAGGCTATCACTTGTCGAGACCAATATAGAGGCCAACCCGGAATATTCAAATGACCGGAAACGACTGCATTTGGGTATCAAACGGAAAAGAAAAAAATTCTAAGACTTCTGGCTGAAAAATAAAATTTCAAAAAAGAAGGATTTTTCAGATTTTTCATAATATCACAATTTTCGACGATGAGTCATTATATATTCTCTGAAACCGGAAGTTGACGACGAAATTTTCTGTTCATTTAATACTTTGTGGAGAAGGGTTCAATAAAGCTGTGTGCCGAGGTTTATTAAATTTGA
>SCLH01062674.1:21876-33877 GCA_004367855.1 Oikopleura vanhoeffeni
TATTAAAATTTGCTTGGTTTAAAAGTTTAATAAGATAATAGAGAAGAATTTATGAAAAAGAGAAAAGAAATCGCATGTGCCGTTCGTGAGGTATACTTTTTTTTGTAAAATAATCTTCATTTTGCCTATATTTAACTATAGCAAGGAATTTTCAAAAATAATTTTCGGCGAATTAAGATGAATTTATAAAATATGCTTGGTTTAAATTGTAGAGAATTTTTTTCTGATCAATAATATCGGCATTATGTGATTTTTGGATACGTCGATATGACGGTATACTTCAATGAAAAGAAATACCAGCAATTAGGTTTTATGCATTTAAAGGTTGATGTGATAATATTTTCTAGAAATGAATCAGTTTTTGACTTTTCAAGGTTACGGACTACAATATACAATTAGAAAAATAAACGTTCACTCAATTCTCACAAAAGATATTTGAGTTTTAAAAACGCCTTATTTTTCCCCAGCACATTACTGGAAGCACCCACAATCCCCTTAAGTGATTCGTTAAAAATGACACTCCATTTTTTAAGAACAGCATCATTGGATCTCGTTTAAAATTTACAAGCGTATAGGGCTTCAACTGCGGATATGTCGAATTAAGTACAACGAACCACTCTTAGCCGTGACGCCATTTGGCACTCAAGCGTCATTGTGCAGGCGAGCAATTTTGGGAACTTTGGGTTGACCAAGGTTATACGGAAAGTTACCGAGGTAGAGTTTAAAATGTTTCCTTTCTTAAATTTAACCCTCTTATGATGGGAGTCTCATCAGAAAGTTTACAGAATATATCCCTTTATCAACTTTTGGTTAGAATGCGTAGCCACTACTCCTTTTAACGTGTGATTTTAACGTTGTGGCTACGCATTCTAACCAAAAGGTGATAAAGGGTGATAAAGGGAATATACCGAGACATTTTGCTTCATTGTGATTACATATCTTACATAATATAGTATTCAGTGTATTGTCCACAGTCTATACGCACATACGCTTCCTGTAAAAACAACGTTGTTTTTTTAACTCTTAGCTGAATACTGTAGTATTTCAACGCCGGCCCTTTGTGTTTATTTTATTGAGAATTTTTTTTTGGCAGTGCAGAACTCTCGTGAAGAATGAATTCTTTTGTCAATAGTGTTCTCAGTATGCCGCATTAATAATGCGGCATTATCCTATTTGGTATTTTCTAAAATAAAACATCATGGTATTATATGATAACCTGGTGTACCAACATATATAAATGCCCGGGTTGCTCGTGGTTAGACGTTTGTACGCTAACTCCCGCATGAGTCATGCGGCATGACCTACACATTTTGAGTTCTTAAGGCAAATAATTTAACTGTAAGGTATAAATTGGTACTATTCCATTGTCATTATCCAGCAAAATTAACCCGGAGAATGATAATACTTATACAGTGGGTGAATTATAGTCTTAAAAATTTATATCAGGAAAAAATTTTCAGATTCCCTTTAGTGGAAACAATTCTGTTAACACTTATTTAAAAACATATTTGTGTTTAACCCTTGGAAGCTCCGGACCACTTAAGTGGCTCAAAAAAATAAACTCGCTAAAAACTGATGAAAGAAAAGTCTTGGAAATTAGTGTGTTGAATCCAACATAGAGTTTGCCACGAGGAATTCAAAAATGGCAGTTAAAATTTTTATGACTACTCGTTCAAAAGTTATTTTATCTTACTTTTTTGAGCAATTTCTCTCAAACAATTTAAAACGCGTGCTGCTCAAACTTGATAACCGATAGATAAAATCTGAGGAACTGAATTTTTAGAAAAGTCTTTTGAGCATCTTCTAAAAAAATTCACGAATCAGAACTCCATTTGTTTTTTCGTGAGTGGTTTTTTAATTTAAAAAAAAATGTGCTTCGTTTTTTTCGAAAGTGGGTTCAAATGAAAGCCACGGAAACAATGATCAGAAAGTTGGCTTACATCAAGATAATGAAAAAAAAATCTCTAAAAAATGTTTTTTTCATAGAAAAAAGTTAAAAATTACTGGCACTTCTACTTTTGTGAGGTTTCATTAATATTCTTGATTTTCTTACTGGCTCTTATACATGATGTCAGTTTTTTTTTAATTTATTCTATTTCATTTCGAAAATTATTAAAAAAAACGATTTTCTGCTTATTTTTCAAGACAAATATGACCAGGAAATCCGCCGTAGTTAACTTGATATAGAATCAGTCACTTAAAGTTAATTTTGAACACTTCATTCTTGCATAAAAATTCGAGGGAATTGTACCTGGGAATAAGCGTCAGTGTTTTTTTGCTAAAGTCGGATTCGAAATTTTTGCGTCGCGCGTACGGTACGCCCTGGTGTCGCATGATTTATGTCACATAACTTATGTGTCGCGTGATGAGAGTTAATCGGGAGTTCTTAAAAACCTCAGTCCTAAATAATCAATTACGCATGTTTACCTAGAAACAGCGGGAGTACCAAATAACTAGACCGAAGCTTAGTTTTGATTGGTAATTAGTGAAAGAACTTATCAGTTGTATAATAAGTTTTATATGAGTCTAATGATTTCCTTGTGTACAATCCCTGATCTTTTTTTTGAAAATTGTGGCCTTTTTATGGCGTATAAAATATCTTATTAGGGACGATTTGAAATAAAGAATTTCAAAACTAAAAAATGGGTATCAATATTTTTAAGCTATCTTGTAGAGAATTTTTTCTGGTCATTGTAAGACCAGGATTTGTTTTCTTCTTCAAAAATTTTCTAAAAAAAATCGATTTTTCGGTCAATTTTGCGAGATTTTACAGGTAGTCTGGAATCCAGTTCTAGCGAAGCCGTATTAAGAGCTAGAAGGCTGATTTTTTGACAAGTGATAATTAAGCGTTTTTCGGTTACCCATTTTTTTGCTTTAGGGTCGGCGACCAATATTTGACGTCAAATAACCCGTCAAAGTTCAAGGTCAATTACATCAATTACGTAAATACTTGAAAGTACGCTCAAAAGAATCGGAAGGGTCGACTTTCTCATGAGCGTATTAGAAACTGTGGGTCAATTATATACCGTAAGGATGCTAGAGAGCCAAAACTGAACTTAAGATTGACCTTGAGTGTTGACCAGTTTTGAAACTCTAGCGACCTCACAGTATATAATTGACCCATAGTTTTTAATACGCTCATCAGACAGTCTTCCGGTTCTTTTGAGGGTACTTTTAAGTCTATACGATGAACTTGAAATTGACCTTGAACTTTGGCGGGTTATTTGAGGACAAATATTGGTCGCCGACTCTAAAGCAACAAAACGGGTCACCGAAAAACGCTTAATTTTCACTGGCCAAAAAATCAGCCTTTTAGCACTTAATACGGCTTCGCTAGAACAGGATTCCGGACTACCTGTAAAATCTCGCAAAATTGACCGAAAAATCAATTTTTTTAGAAAATTTTTGAAGAACAAAAAAATCCTGGGTCTTAAAATAACCAAAGAAAAATTCTCTACAAGATAGCTTGAAAACATTGATACCCATATTTTAGTTTTAAAATTCCTTATTTCAAATCGTCAGGGGATCTCCTGTTACTCAAATTTCCGTTCGCGTTTGACCCTCATTTCGGGGCTTTGATTGGTCGGTTGTAGTACATACAACCAATTACAGCCCCGAAATGAGGGTCCAACAAGAAAGTTTATCTGAGGACCAGGAGATCCCGTTTTCAAATATTTTAAACTGGTTAATTTAAGTAAAAACAGTACAGTATGTACTTTTTTTACTTGCGAAGTTAAAATTGTCCTTTAGCTAATTACGGCCAATTAAAAATGGTAACTACTAGTAGGTGGATTTTATTTTGAACGCCAAGCTATAGCCGATGTCAAGGGTTTGAAAATAAAATCCACCTAGTTACTATTTTTTATTGGCCGTAATTACCTAAAGGACAATTTTCACTTCGCAAGTTAAAAAAGTACATACTGTATTTTACTGAAGAAATTAAAAAAAACGTTCATAATTTTCTAAATAGTTTTTTACCGATTTATGCAAAAGTCAAATTTAAAACTGCTCGCAAAACGCTCTGATTATAAAAAAATCTGAAAGACAAAGCATCAATATGAAAACTTATTTTTTATGTAATTTCTACATTCGCACCTTTTGTACGATATTGAAATAATTTAGTTGGCCACTCTCGTGAGTACAAATTCTATTGTGACGTCAATGGAACAGTTCGTCTTTTTGTTCAAAAATTGTGTGTTCCAAAAAGATGGTCTATTAAAAAGACTCTATTTGAATAACCGGCTCGAACTTTTTTCAATAAGCTAAGCTTTTTTTATAAGAATGAAGATAAACTTGACCCAGACCACTTTAGAACCTGCTTCGTCTTGGTAATTTCCAACTATTTTGAGTTTACAAATAGGTAGCTAATATACTGTATACTTAGAAACAACTACCTCATTACTTTTTTTGTGAAGTTAGTAGGGTGCTGAGATTGCTGCTAGATTAGGATGGGTGAACCTGAGAAAGGCAAATTTTGAAGGTCTCTAAATGACCCAAGCGACCTATGGAATCGATAGATAATTGAATTTGGGAGAAAAAACCTTCTTACAATTTTTCCCAAAACTGGCTAAAAATGACCGAAAATCGTGAAGAGAGACTTTTGACATCATAGCTTAGAGCCGATAATTGACAGGATGTGGGTTCAATTAAAAATCTCAGCTGTAAAAAGCTTGCTTTTTGTCGGTGAAAATGTTCAAAGTAATTAGCAGACGTTTTAGGAAATTAAAGTGAAATTTTAACAGCATCATTAGTGTTCAAGTCTGCGGTTCAAGCATATAAAAGTCAAAATAATTATCTAAGAATATTACAAAATAATGTTTGAAAACCAGAAAATATAAAACTTATTGCTGGGTCAAATGAATTGCCCCATCTTTACCATATATCAGTTGGACAAAGAAAAAATACGCTTATATTTTACGTCAAAATAGCCCGTTTTTCGTTTATCTGGTATTGACAATGTCAATTTGACATTGTTAAAAATTTGAGACTGAAAAACTTCAAGAATTTAAAATGTGAAAGGTTTTTTAAGAGAGTGTTCGTCGATAATTACGCTGTTTTTTGAAGTTTTCAAGCGCAGTTCTGGGAAACCTGACTTAGGCTATTCTGAAATAATTCATCAGTATGAAGAAGTCTTAAGAATGTTGCCAGTAGTTCTAAGATCAACATATATTTCGACCTACGCTTAGAAAATTACTTTGCATTAGGCTTTTAGATACGCAAATCTTTAGGATCAATTTTTTAAATTAATGCCTCTAGAGGTCAAAAGTTTTGACTCAAAACAGCCATTTTCAGGCTCCCCAGAAAGCCTACTTCGCCTACACTTTTTCTGTAATGTTTTTTATTTATGCTTTAAAATAATGGTAAATCCTGGTTGAAAATATGAAGGAGCCAGTGACTGGCTGCCAGTCTTTTTCAATGTTTATGTTATTTAACATTTTTCGCGTATGTTTTTCTTGCTATTATTAACCATTAGATATTACCGTATTGTAAGATGACATGAACGCCAAAATTAATATACAATAAAGAAACCCTGTATTTATTATTATAAATCTCGAAAATCGATGCAAATTGAAAATATTGATTTCAGTTTTAGTTTTCTTTTTTTCAGAGCTTTTTAATTATATCTGATAATAAAATGGAATTCAGTTTAGGCTTTGCTGTATTGTGCTTTTTGATATTGCATATATTATGCTACATAGGGTGAATTTCATGGTTTTTTGTTGGCTAAATGGAGTGTTCAAAAGTCAGAATAAGACACTGGTTCTGTTCTATCGACGGTTCTCAGGCCGGCGTTTCTTACGGCAAAAATTCGCAATATTATCTACAGTATGTTGATTATAGCCCAGGAAATCTTTTATTTGCGATATTTGAACTCTCAACTTTTTGCCACTTCAAAATTTTCGAATAAAAACTTTTTCGAACGAAAGTTGCCACTTTTGAGCTTACTTTGTTTAATCTGTTTTTTTCAGATAGATTATTTTTACTTTATAAATCGTCTTTTAAAAAAACAACGGGAGATTTAAGTTGAAGGCGTCATTGAGGTAAAATATTATTTTTTTATTAATTAGTAACCGGAAAAAACGGTCGCGACCACCCAATTCAATTTATTTGGTTTCATACTATTTCTACGTCAAAATCGAAAATTTCGAAAAAATTCGAAAAAAAAATGAAATTTTGGCACCTCGTAAGAAATTTTTTTCATGATATGAATGAAATAAACTGAATTCGGTGGTCGAGACGGCTTAAGAATTTGGCAAGTTTAAGTGAAATAATTTATTCTAATTTTTGATTAACGAGGGACTCAACCTATTTCTCCCAAACCGTAGTTTCGTTTCAAAAATTATGATTCAGAGTATGACCAAGAGCGAAAAAACAAAACGAGGACATATTTGAAGAGTATTTTTCGTTGATTGGAAACAAATAATGAAAAAAAAATCGAACAAAAAATAAGGCATATCAATAAGTCATATATGTGACATATAATATGTCAAACCGATGATCGTTGAAAGTTCAAATTTCATGAATTGAAGATTTCTTGATCTATAATTTTACATACTGTGTTCAATTTAAGAAAGATCAGAAAATTATTCACTAGGACTTGAAAAACGAAAATCTGGCAAAATTATAATTTTTTTTTTCATGTTTGTAGAAAAATTGTTGAACAACCCTTTTTTCGATAATTTCACTTCCGGTCTACTACAGTCCACTCAGAGGGCACCGACGTTTAACGCAAAAGATTCGTCATCTATTCCTATCATATTGAAGGGACCAATCTCTGAAACCCAATCAGAGACGCGTAATTCTTCCATGCTAAAAGTAGAACCCTCTTAGTGGCAGGTAAAAGCCGATTTTCTAGAATTAATCAAAAAAAAATGAAAAATCTGTTTCCCCTTAAATCACCAAATCACTACTTCATAAAGTCATAGAAGACCGTTCTTCATAAATTATACACTCCGGACTGTCCGGTAGCCACCAAAGTGAAAAATGATTGACTGTGTACCAAGGTGGTCTTTAAAATCAGTGCACTAATAGTGCAGCACTATTAATTGACTGAGAGTATCGTTATTTTATGGGCTGTCTTCAGATCAATTTCAGGTTAGATCAGTGGTATAATAAATTATACCAATTAAAAAACTTAAATATATAGACGTCAATTTATGGTTAGAAATTTTCTGTCAGAAATAAAATTTAGCGCAGTAAATCCTCTAATCGTGTCCCGTGCGTTTTGGATGAAATACAATTTTTTTTGAAAAAACAGATGAAATAGCCTATCTCAGATAGGGATTTTTTTATATTTAATTTTTTGATAAATTAAATCAGCAGGTGAATAGCTAATAATAATTCTTCATAAAATAATTTCAAAACATTGCCATGATTTTAATAGTAGTTCCTCGCCAGTGGTCGCCACCAGACAACGTCGTAAAAATTAAAAGCCTCAGAGGCTTAGCCTCTTTTTTGAAAATTTGAAACAAAATTGCCTTTCAAAAATAATGTACAGCTAATTTGAAAAAAACATCTTATTTTGTTTTGTATTTTCGGCGTGAAATCAAAATTTTCTTCTTAAGAACTTCGAATGTACGCCAGACTACCTGTATTCTATTTATAAAGTTAAAATCAATCTTAATAAAAATTCTGTAGAACCAGTGGTTCTGAACCATTTTAATTACAGAAAGATGGTTTGAGGTTCAATTAATAACCAAGCATACTCTGGCAGGTTCATTAGATATCATGAAATTATAATGAACATGAAATCGTTCTTTTGCCGTTATAATGAGTTTCATGATCAAATGGCAAAATTTCAAAATTGAAATCTAGTTCAATAGTTATTAATGTTCAATGGTTTATTATGTTTCAAGAGTTAATACGGCTGTATAACGAGGCTATAAACGATAATTTATTTTTGATAATAATAATTTTATATTTTTGTAATCCTGGTGTTTATAATTTTTTTATTATATTTTTTGTTTTATAGACAATTTGATATAATTATTTAATTTAATTTTGCTAAAATTGCTAGTTTTTCAATATTTAAAAAAACTCATAAAATTTGTGCCATTCGCAGCCAATTAACAGCCAGAATTTCCGAATAAGCCAATGAAATTGGCTCAAATTGAAACGACCACCCAATTATATTCTCGCATTTTGCATGATTAAAATATTCAAGATTTGTCCAGCAAGGGTCGTTAATCTATATCCTTTTTCCAACCGAAGTGAATCTTGAAAATGAAGGTAATCTTTATAGCACGTGTTCGAATCCCACTAATGTTGCCTTAGTGATTTTCTTAGTGATTTCCTTAAGGCACTTAAGTGATTACGCACGAATTTGGCTTCTCAATATCAAGCACCTTTCTCTATTATCATACCCAAGACAATCACTAAGACAACATTAGTGTGATTCGAACACGCGCTATAAAGATTTCCCTCATTTCAAGATTCACTTTGGTTGGAAAAAAAATATGTCGGAAATTTACAACTAATTAATTTAGAACTTTTATTTACTAATTAAGTGTTATTGACTGATATCATACACACGAATTAATTGACACTGAGATCGAGCTTTAAAAGCTCAGCTTTTTACGAACAGATGTTTAGTTTTTGCGGCACAGCTGTCAAATTTTATAAGCTACACTAAATTTTGCTATGCCTTTAGGTAGACCCCTGGCTCTAGCAAGTTAATTAGATTCGAAGTTAACATGAAATTATAATACGCATAGAATCGTTTTTTGCCGTTATAATGAGTTTCATGATTAAAATGTCAAAATTTCAAAAATTAAGTCTAGTTTAATAATTGAACTTCAATAGTTACTCAAATATTATACCGAATGTGTTTTAGCTTTTGGGGTGTTCCCCGGGGAGATTGAAAAGCCCCTTAAATTAACTAACCAAGTCGCGCTCTGATTGGTTAAGCGTGAATCTCCTCGGAGAACACCCCAAAAGCTAAAACACATTGGGTACTTTAATGGTTAATTATGTTTCAATAGTTAATAAGGCCGTAAAAATTATACGGTATAACTAGGGTGCGCACGGAGAGGCCTAAGGGCCAAACTTAAAGTTTTCATGAGTGTTCTTTGACCTCAGGGGGGTTATCGTAACCAAATAAAATTGGGCCCCCTGGTGGTCAGAAAATCGCTCTAGAAAACTTTATTATCTGGCTTCAAACTCCATAAATCGGAGATAAATATTTATTTTTTTTTCAATTAAAAACGGCAAGAGCGTGGCCGGCGGCAACTGGCCGCAACGAAACTTGGGTTTAGAAAGAACAAATATTTTTTGAATAAGTTAGAAGAAAAAATTTTGGTCATTTGATGGAAAAATTTCAGGAAAAGTTTAAGAAGGAATGCCCTTTAGGTCCGAATAAATAATACTTGTGCGTTATTCTCAACTTGTTTTCGAGATTCTCTCATTTTATTCTCATCTAAATATGCGAGAATCTCGAAAACGAGTTGAGAATAAAGCACAAGTATTATCTTCGATATCTATTACGGGGCCCACCCGTCATTTTTTGCCACTTTTTCAGCCAAAATTTTTATATAATTCGGCTTTTGAAAACGACTCATCCGATTAAGTTTTTCGACAGCTCAAACTCACAAAAAATATATAGTGAATAATACAATCATAATAAATTGGTCAGAATCGCACCATGTGTTGGTTTTTTTCTGAGATTACTGAAATTTTTTAATTATCAGGTTTGGTTAAAAAATTGAAAACAATAGCCTGATTCGGACCATTTTGTTTCAATTTAATTTTCTTCAAATATTTGTGCTCAGTTTGAGTTATCTAAGAACTCAATCGGTTGAGTCGTTTTCAAAAGCCGAATTATATAAAAATTTTGACTGAAAAGTGGAAAAAATGACGGGCCCCGTAATTGATATATCATATAAAAGGTGTCATATTACATTTTTTTATGAAATTTTCAATTTTTTTTTCTATAATTTGAAAAAAAATGATTTTTTTGGGCAGACGTTTATATACATATCCTTTTAAGAATGAACAACCGAGTAAAAAATGCAGCAAAACATTTTCTGGTACCCAGTGGTACTCAGTGACGGAAAATATAGGCAATTTCACTATGTGTGGGCGGCGGCTTTTTGCATTTTCTGTTTCTCACAGAGTACTAGACAATGTGTTGCTGTCCTTTTTAATCGTTTCTTCATTCTTCAAGGGATATGTACAGAATGTCTTTTTTTTTACGCGGGAAAATTTGTGAAAGGACCGGGAGAATTCTCTCCAAATCATAGACGATTCTCTCAAATATTTCTTTAATTTTCGCACGAAAAAAAACACATACTGTAGGTTTCAAATTTGTGCCTCAAAATCATGGAAGAGTAGGGTTTTGATTAAAGACACATAAAAAGCAAGTATGATTTGTAATACTCCGAAAATTTGACCTTAACTCGGGTAAGACCGCAGTTAAAGATGCCCCAGCCGCCCGTACGGCTGTGCACAGCCGTATTATTAAATGTCAATTATTTATGGGTTTTCATTAAGGGACCTACCCGATTAAGTCTTCGGCGTGAAAATTCAGAAAATTTTCTCACTAATGATTAAAAAAAATGCACCAAAACTTCAAAATAAATTATTTTATTTTAACGAGTTCAGGTATTAACGCGGTATTAAGCATGAAGTGAATTGTGATTCGTTGGCCAATCAGCGCAAAGAGCAGTCAAGAGATTGCAGACGAAACAACATTAATTTTGTATAGACCCATTTTGTATCGACTGTAACGTAATGGAAGAAAAGTCTTATTTTTTTCTGTAAATTAACCTCAAATATGTTATAGAGAGATTTGAGATTTTTTTGCAGAAATAATTACTGTACAGAAATAAGTACTGTAATTCCCAAAAAAACGCACAAATAATTTTTGGCAAAAAGTTTGAGCGTTCACTTGGTCGACGATGATCCCATTATGTATAAGGGTCGAAAAATCGTTTAAAGTCGATACGGCTGTGCAAAACCGTACGGGCGGCTGAGAGTTATATTTTTTATTATTAAATAAAGCTGTTAAATTTTACCGAATCCCTCTAGTTCATGATTGTGATATCTCATATGGCAGACCCCCGTTCATTTTTATAATTTTAATCCGCCTTTTAATTATTTCTAACAGATCGGCTAATTTTATAAAAAATATTTAATTTTTGTACGTGATTCATAAAATGCCGAATTAAATGAATCAAAAAAATTAGTATTCTTTCATTTCAAATAAATTATTTTATAATTTGAAAAACTATTATAGTTAAATTCATTATAGTTAAAATTGAATTTAAATTTTAAAATTACTTTCATCGGAGATATTATTTTATACCAATTATCTTCAATTTTTTAAAGTATACTTTAGAGTGGCACATAAGGCGTCTTATTTAAGAGGGTAGTCAACGCAAAATACGCAAAAAATTCAATTTTTATATAGTAATCGCTTTTATAATGTTTCTATTAAAAAATAGTATTTATTGACGTTTCGGATTTTCCATTTTCAAAAGTGAGAATAAAATCAGAATACAGCCGCGAAAAGTTGGTTCGAAAAGTTGGTTCGAAAGCAATTTGGTACATCTAAATTAGTCACATAAATATTCGGTAAATCTGGCCTCAGTTTCGCAAAATTGATTGTACGGATAAAATAACAGATATCTAATCCTAATCTCACACAAATTAGATTTATAGACAGAAAACTGTCAATAAGTTGGAAAAATTATGTCAATTATTATCGAATCCAACTTTCAAGCCTTTCTTCTCTCTGAATTTATCAACGACCTTATAATGTGACATTTTTAAAGTTAAAATTGTTAAAGTCTTATGTTGGCCACGAACCAAAAAGAGCCTCGAGTCTGGCCATTCGCAATTCTGTCCGCTTTTTTGTTTAAATCTAAGTGGTTCAAGGGTATACTTAATTGATAAATTATTGGTAATGCCAGATAAATAGTCTAGTCAGTGGGTAATTTTACTCGTTAAGAGCCTATTTAAAATTATTTTTTTGTATCAAAGTTAAATAATACTTTTTGTATCA
>SCLH01062675.1:0-23578 GCA_004367855.1 Oikopleura vanhoeffeni
CGGCCTTTGCCACCTTTTCGCTCCGCTCCCCTTGCCCGTCCTCGTCTTGTCCTCTCTTTCCCCGCCCCGTTCCGCTTTCCTCCTCCCTTTCTCCCCTTTTTTTCTCGTGGCTTTTCGCTGCCCCCCTTTTTCGCTCCCGCATTCCTTTCGTGCCCGCTCCCTTTTTGGCCCTCTTCCTTTTTTCCTCTTTTTGTCCTCTGTTTTTTTTTCCCCTCCGCCCTTTTTGGGTGCCCCTTTTCTCCCACTCTCCTTTTCTCCTGCTTCTCCTGCCTCCCATTTGATTCTTCCGCTGCTTCTCCTCTTTCTTTGACCCGTGCCCCCCGCGCCCGCTTTTCTTCTCTTCCCTTCGTGCCCCCTCCGCACCTTTTCCTCGTCCACCTCTTTACCTGTTCTTCTTTTTCTCCCGCCCCTGTCCCTCCTCCTTTCCGCTCTGTCCTCCCTGCCCCTCCCCCTTCCTTTCCTCTTCGGCTGTCGCCTGCTTTGTTCCCCTCTCTTCTCCCTGCCCTTCCCCGCCTTTTCCCCCCTTTTTCCCGCTTCTGTCCCACCTCCTCCTCCCATGTTCCTTCCTTGCTGCCGGTTTCGCTCGGTTCCTACTCTTCCCCCTTGGCCTCCCTTTCCTTTCCCGCCTCCGCCCCCTGCCCGCCCATTGCCCCTTGCCCCTCCCCCCGTTCCCTGTCAGCCCCTGCCCTGCTGTCCGCTCCCCCGCCTCCCTCCTGCCCCCGGGCTTTCCTTATGCGCCGCCCTCTTCTCCCCTCCCCGCTTTCGCCGCCGCCCGCCCCCCCTCCGCCGCCCGCTCTCCGTTGCCTTTCCGCCCCCTTCGTTTGCCCCGCCCGGCTCCTTCCCCCTGCTCCCCCTCCTGGTCGGCTCCCCGGCCCTGTTCTGTTCCCCTGTCTCCTCTGTACTGCGCCGTGCTCCTGGTTCTCACTCCCTCCTTTGTCTGCTTGAGTCTATCTCATGGCCCATCCCCCCTCTTTGCCCTGCCGTTCCCCTCTTCCTGGCTCCCTCCCGTTTTTCCCGCCCCCCTGTGCGTTTTTCATCAGCGTTCCTCCCCTGCTGCTGCTTCTTCCCTCTTCCGGCCCCTCTGCTCTCCGTCCCCCCTTCCCTCGTTTTTTCCGCGTCGCTCCCCTTGTGCTTGCGGCTCCCCCGCCACCTTTGGCCCCCTCTGTCCCCCCCTCCGCCCTCCCCCGCTTCCGGTTTCCCCCTTTTTTGCGTTCTTCCGGCCCCTTCCGGGCCCTCCTGCCCCTTTGCGCCCTCCGTGCCTGCCGTTCCCCCTTCCCCCTGCAGTTCCTCCCTCCCCCTGCTCCCCGTCCTGCCTGCTCCCCGCCTTCGTCCCTTTTCGCGTTCCCCCGCCCTCTCTTGCACTCCCCCCTCGCGGTTTTCTCCGGCCCCCTCCCCTTACGTTCTCCTCTCTTATCGCGGCCCGTCTTGCGTTGCCCCGCTTCTCTCTGTTTGCCCCCCTTTGGCGTCCTCCTCCCCTCCTTTGCGGTTTCCCGCTTTTTTGCCCCTCCCGCTTTTCGCGTCCTCTTCCTGGGGTCCTTCTCCTGCCGGTCCTCGTCCCTCCCTTGCCCGTCCTTGCCCCTTTCCCTCCCGTTTCTCCCCGGCTTTTTGCTGCTCCCCCCTCGTCTCCCTTTTGTCCCCCACGCCGCCCCCGCCTCTGCGGTTTTCTGTACTCCTTTCGGCCGTGGGTGTCGCTGCTTTGCGGCTCTTTCTTCCGCCCCCCCCACCCCGGTGCTCTTCCCCCCCGTTGTCCTCATCGCCCCCCTTCTTGGTCCTTTCCCCCTTCCCCTCCTCTGCTCCCATCCCCCTCCGCAGCCCCTCCGCTTTTCCACCGGCTTCTTCCCCCGCCCCGTCGTTCGTCCCTCCTCACTTCCCTTATTCTCCTTTTTCTGTTTTTTTGTGTCCGGCCTCCCCCGCCCCTCCCCTCCTGCCTTCTTGTCCTTCCTCGGCCTTTTGCTTCTTGCGCCCCCGCCCCCCACCCCCCCCTTCCGCTTCTTTCTGCTTCCCTTCCCCGTGCGCCTCTTTTTCTCTTTGCCGCGCCGCCTTCCCCCTTGCCTCCCCTCTCCCCGGTTTTGCTTTCCGGCCCCTTCTTGGCCGCCTTTTTTTATGCTTCTCCTTTTGTCCGCCCTTTCGGGCTCCCTGCCCGTTGCCCTGGCCACCCGCGCCGCCCCTCCTTTCCCCCCCCTTCTGCTTGGTTGTCCCCCCGGCCGGTGGCTTTCCGCTGCCGTCTGCCCCGCCCTCTAGTCTCTCACCCTGGTGGCGGCCTCGCTTTTTGCCTGCGCCTCCCCACCCCTGCCCCTTTTCCCCCATTTGGCTCCCCGCCCCTTGCCCTGGCCCCCCCGCCCCAGCCTCCCCCTTTCCCCCCCCTCTCTCCTGCACTGGCCCCCCTCCTGTGCTTCCCCTGCCGTCAGCCTCGCCCCTCTCTCTCGCCCTGGTCGGCCCTCTTTTGCCTGCGCCTCTCACCTGCCCTTTCCACCTTTCCTTTTCGTTTTTTTCTCCGCTTCCTGTGCCGTTTTCACTCCGCGCCGGTTGGTTCGTCGTGCCCCCTGTTTTTTTTGCTCTGCCCTTTGCTCGTTTGGCGGAGCCCGGCCTCGGCCGCGGCCCCTTTGCGCCCCCCACTCCCTTCCACGCCCCTTGCTTTCCTCTTGCCCTCCGCCTGGTTCCTCCCGCTATGCGCCCTCTCCCCCGGCCCGCGCTTTGGCCCCGTTTTCCTCTTCTCCTCCTTTTTTCTTCTCCCCTTTCTTCTTCTCCTTTCTTCGTCTCTTTCCCGGCTCCTCTCGCCCACTCCACTCCGCCCCATTCGAGCCCTTTTCTTCTTGTTCGCCCCCCCTATCTGCACTCTCCCCTCCTTCCCCCCTCTGTCTCTTCGTTCTTTCTTTTATTTCTGTGTCTGCGCCTGCCGTCCCTCTCGCTTTCCCCCTCCTCCACTTTCCGCGTCTCGGCCGCCCCTCCTTCTTCTTTCTTTTCCCATCCTTCCCTCCGCCCCCCCCGCTCCCCCCTGCCCCTTCCTCCCCTCGCAGCCTATCACTCCTCCGCCCTTCCTCTCTCGCCCCGCCCTCACCGCCCCTCCTTCTTTTTGTCTTTTCCCCCTCTCCCACTTTAGCCACCCTTTCTCCATTTCGGCTTCTGTCCCGCCCACCTACTCCTGCCCTCCTCCCCCCCCGCCTTGCGCCATTCTCGTCCGTTGTTCTCCACCCCTACACGCTTGCACCGGTCACTCTATCGCCCCCCTTCCTCATTCCTCCTCTGCCATGCCTCACCGCCCGCTCCTGGGCCACTCCCCGCCCTCGCTCTCGCCCGCCCCCGTGCTCTTTGACAGCGGCCGGTTTTTGGTTGGGCCGCTCTTGGGACCATTCCGCCCTTTTCGACTTTTGCGGCCCGCTCTTGGACCCTTTCCGCCCCTTTTCGCTTTTCGGCCCGCTTTGGGCCCTCTACGCCCATTTCCGCTTTTCGGCCGCTCTTGGCCCTCTCCGCCCATTCCCACTCTCGCGCCACCCGTACAGTTGCTTCTGCGCTTCCGGCCCTTTTCCGTCCATTTTTTCCTTCTTCGGCCCTCCTTGCAGCCCGCCCCTTCCGTTTTCGTTTCCGTCCTATTCCCCGGGCCCCTGTTTTCTCTTCTTTGTTCCACGCCCTTTGTTCCCCCTTTCCTGCTTGTTATTCTGGTTGTGGGGCTCTTTAGCCCCTTCGCCGTTTTTATTGGCTCCCTCCCCCTGCCCTTTGTCCTTTCTCCCCATGCCCTGTTTTTCCCGTCCATTTCTCCCCTGCCTTTTTTTCCCGCCACCTTCTCCCCCCTGTCCTTTTTTCCCTTTCCCCTGCCTTTTTTTCCCACCTCCCTGCCTTTTTTTTTCCCACATCCCTGACCTTTTTCCCCCCTTATCTCCGCCTTGTTTTTCCCCCTCCTGCCTTTTTTTTCTCCCCCTTACCCGCCTTTTTTCCCCCTCCCTGCCTTTTTTCTCCCCCTTGCCTGCCTTTTTTTTCCCCTACATGCCTTTTTTCCCCCCTTCCCTGCTTTTTTTCCCCCTTCTCATGCCCTCTTTTTCCCCCCCCTCTTTCCTGCCCTTTTTTTCCCCACTCCCACCCCGCTGCCCTTTTCCCCCTCGCCTCTCACGTCTTTTCCCCCCCCCGCTATCAGCCGCCTTTTCCCCCTTTCTCTTGCCTTCTCTCTCTCCACCCCCGCCCCGGCGGCGGCGGCCCCGCGCGCGCTCACGTCACTCTCCACTGTTTTCCCCCCTGGCCTTCTCCTCTTTTTGTATTGCACCTCCGTTCTCCGGTCGCTTTTTTGCCCCCCGGTCCTTCCTACTCCTTTGGGCCCCCAACGGTCCTCCTCTTTTTTGGCCCCTCGGTCCTTCTCCCCTTTTGATGCCCCCCCGTCCTTTCCTTTTTGCCCCCCGTCCTTTCATTTATTGCACCCCCCCGTCATTACTCCCTTTTTGCCCCCACGTCCTTTCTTTTGCCCCCCGTCCTTCTCCTTTTTCGCCCCCCCGTCATTTCTTTTTGCCCCCCGTCACTTCTACATTTTTTGCCCCCCCCCGTCCTTCTTTTTAGCCTCACCCGATCAACATATTATTGCCCCCCGTCCTATCTTCCTTTCCCCCCCACACGCCACCTTGGGTGCGACCTGTGGTCTTGCCCCCCCGTCCTTGTGTGCGCCCTGCCTTTGCCCCCCACCCGGTTCCTTGTGTGCGCCGCCCCCACGTTGTCCCTTGTGCTCTTCCTCCCACCCCGGTCCTCCCGGTTTCCCTCTCCCCACCCCCCATCCCACCTGCCCTTTTCCCCCTCCTCCGTTTCCCCCCCCCCCCTTTTCCCTTTGCCATCGTTAACGTCCGCACCCGTCCTTTAACGTTCTCTCCTTCAGTGCCCTGCACTCCTTAACCCCCCTTCATTCCTTCAACATTTCCTGCACATCACCTACTCCCCTGCTTCCCTGATATGTCATCTGCCGCTTTGCCCGTGGGGTCGCTGTCCCACGCGGCCTCCCCGCTGCCACGGTCGCTGTCCCCGCGCGCCGTTCCTCCACCTCTTCCCCTGGCGACCCTGTTCCCGCGCGTCCTCCCCTCCCACTGGGCGTCCCTGTCCCCCGAGCGTCCCCCCACACCAACACCTGCCTCTTCCCCGCTTCCCGTTTTCTTTTCGCGCACTCTAATCGTGGCGTGGATGTCCCATGAGCGTTCTTTCTTCCCTCTTCCTCGTATAAATAATAAGATTTTCAAGATGACGTTTTCATCCTATTGTTTTAATAAACAACTATAACTATAATTGCTCCAAGCGCGGTCTTTTTAATTAAATGTCATTATATATGTTTTCTTTACATAATCCTAAAATATAAAGGTTTTGTCCAAATTGTAGATTTTTAAAAATCACAAAAAAATAAATTATGGCTGTATGTCTTTTCTAGATAGTAAATTTCTTATGAAGTTATATGCTTCGATTGTAAGGAGTTGCATTTTGGGACTTGTTTGTCTGATGGTTAAGGATTTGAAAACTAAAATAAAATAATGTATGGTGTCTGCGAGAACTCTAGAAATTTGAGTATTTTTTGAATCCGAAAAGTGACATTCATTTCGAGTACACAGAAAAAAAGAAAGAACGAAATAGACAGATTTGGTAAATATTTAGATTTCATAAATATTTTGTTCGAACAAGAATAATAAAATTTTCCTGAAATGTTCTTAGATGGATGTTCGAATATTTTACTCCGGGGAAAATAACTAAAGAAAAGAAAGAAAGAAATTGTATAAGAAAAATTAGGAGAATAGGAAAACTTTGTGCCAAAATCTCGTTCACTTGGATATTGCTTCCATATAACTGTATTAAACCAGGCTTAATTTCAATATGAAGCAATTTCTTTTAAGGGAGTGGGCTGTCGCAATTGTGAGCCTCTTCCAGGCCATTTCCCGCCAAACTAGCAAATTTCAATAATCACAAACATTGTGTCACTAACAGAACCAACCTTCGCGGTAATTAAAACTTCACAGTAATCTGATAAAAAAACTAAAACATTAAAAATTTTAAATTGGTCAGTTTGGAGGCTCAGGCAAAAAAAATATCTTCTCGACCAGTTCGAGAGATATTGTTTCGATTACATACTGCATCTGAAAGCACAGGAGCCTTGTTCCGATGCACTGAGAGAGTTTTTTGTTAAATTTTGATTCGGCTTCTCTGTGGGGGCCATGTCAACTTTTCATTTTTGAGCCAAATTGTTTGAAGGTCAATTTGGGAGCTCAGCAAAATTCTCCTCACCAGTTTAAGAACTATGTTTCGGTCAAATACTGCAATCTGAAAGCACAGTGCCTTGTTTGACAACCAATAGAAGGTTTTGTTAATTTTGATGGCGCTCTTGGGGCCATGTCAACTTTATCATTTGAGCCAAATTCTGACAAAATAGAAATCAAAAAAATGCTTCAAATAATTTTCCGTAACTCAAATACCTTTTAAGAATTTTATGGCAATTTAATTCGGTCGCGGCAAAGGATAACAAATAATGCGCACTTTTATTATAAATCATAAATAAATCGATATAATTTTGGTTTTGTTATTTTGGCTGTTTTGGCCGAGAAAGGCAAAATTCACGAGTTAAGGACAATAATTGCATTAATGTGGTAGGCATCTTGGAGCCTGACACAAAAAAAACAGTAAAAAAATGATAAAAACATTGAAGGAGTAAGGTACGAACTCGTGTCTTTTAAGAAGCCTTTTAAAGCGTAGGTGTCGGGTAGGTGGAATTGTATCAGACTTACTGTTAAGTTTTAAATTACCGAGAAGGTTGGTTTCTTATTAGTTACAAATGTTTTTGAATATCACCTTAGTTGTTATGGCGGGAAATGAGAAGAGGCTAATCAGCGACACCCCACTTCCTTAAAGCAATACAAACCTCAGAGCTTTTTCCTTCCTTTTTTTTACAAAATTTATACGATTTTCGTTATCAGCAAAAAATTTCACGTTTATAAACTTGATTGAAATTTTCAATTATTGCAATTTATGGGACTAAAAACCTGATTTATATTTCACCCAGTAATATACACTAAAAATCATTTATTTTCAAAAAATCGGTAAACCCTCAAATTATGTATTATGACTCCAAATTGTTTCAACATAGATAATCTGTGCAAACTCCAACTTTCCTCGAAATATAAGGATACTGAAGTTTATTTTGTCCTTATAAACGCTATTTTGTGGAGTTCAATATATTGCTCTTTAACGCCACCCTCATGAAAATTTTCGAAAATGTGAATAAAATTCTACTTAAACTCTAAATTCTACCTAATTCTCGTTAAATCAGTCAGTACGATTGATCATTTTTATTTAGTAACTGCATTCTTTTTAATATTGAACTTTCTATTCCACTGATTTTTCTCAAATTTTCACTTAATTTGCCCCAGAAATAGCTCCTGAAGAACTCAAAAAAATGTGTGGAAAACCGGTAAATCTGTTATATTTTTCTAATTTTTTTGATGAAAAATATTTTTGTCCAAATTTTTTTCATGGTTATCCTCAAGCACAAGTGTTCTACGCCTAAAAAACCTAGGGAAATAGTTCTTACTTATATCATATTTGCCTTAATATTGTAATAATCATCAAATCATTTTATTAAATCGAGAAAACTCACAATTTTTTCTTTAAAAACGTGATTTTTCCATGAATATTTTGAACTAATTTCAAAATATTGTTTGATTTCCATTAGATATACTCAATCAGACAAAAGTATTGAGTAGAACAGAGCACTGCGCAGTTATTGAGATAAAAATACATTTCCTGGAGCCTACCAGGAGGTAGTATCACGTGGTTTAATTAGCCTTGCTTTTCAAACGAATTTTTCTGAAAAGCACGAGAGCTTTCGGCGGATTTTTTTTCTATTCTTCGGCGAGTTAAGCTTTTATTTTTATAAGATTGTCTTCTCAAATTAAAAGCCCATTTTTTCAAGTGATTGATGCTTTTTATCTGACATCAGGTTCATTTTCTTACATTTAACTTGTTTGTTGAGGTCAAGTTTGAATTTTCTGTCAGTGTTCGTAGTCGTTATAAATTAAAGTTATGCAAGTTTGAAATAGATGAACCGGATCTAAAACCTGCATTCAATGAAGTAACATTTTATTGATTGATTTTTTGACATAATCTTGAAAAAATTTTGAAAATTCTTTGAACTTTATTTTTTTAAATAACGCTGAAAACTAGATAATTATACGTCAAATCAATCAATGTTCAGTAGAATATAATGTGAACAAAATCATTCGACATCCTACAGGGAAATTAATTGCTGGTTATTTTTCAGTGAAGATGACATATCGTAAAATAATATTATTTGACATTTTCTTTAGAAAATGCTTAAATGTTTTGACTAGGAAAAAGGTGCTTAGTGTTTCACTAAGGTAAGAGAAGAAAAATCGGCTCGCTTTTGAGCACTGTTCAAAGAAAGATTATAGCAGCTGAATAATCAAATTTTTGTTGCATGATAATAATGAAAAATTATATTTTAAAATTGGCACCCAAAATTTTTCCTTATTTGAAAAAAAATCATATTACAAAAATATGAAATTAACAATTTCTGTTACTAGAGCAGAAATTTTGCAAAAATTTATCTGTCACTAAATTTAATCTTGATCGAAAATGGTGTCATCTAAAATCCACTATAAAAAAATGTTATAAAGTCAGTAAAGTTATGTATTAAAGCGTAACTTTTGCCATTTTAAAATATATAGGAAATGATACAATCGGCTGATCGACTTAAAGTTATATCTAAGATAGGGATCTCTTGTTCTTTTGGTTCCGAAAACTGAAATCTGGTGCTCTCATTGGTCAAAAGCAGATCAAACACGAACGCGGACCGGAGGAACAGTTGATCCCTATCTTAGATATCGTTTTAAGCAAAATAAAGTTCACCGCAGCCAATCATCTTCACGCATTTAACATAATTTAAATTGAGTTTTCCGTCTGCAGTAGAGGCGAAGATCCATATTTCACTAACTTAAAAACAACGTGTTCGTCTTAGATAAATCACGTGTTAAACGAGTTTGACAGATTAGTAACCACACGATACCTGTTTATTACTTGACAAGAACATCACAGTCTGGTTAATCGGGATAAGCATATTCGGGGGAAATTATTCTTATCTTTTTTAATAGAACGTTTAAATTAAAAACATTTCCTGAAGGTCTAATCAATCACGAGGGTTCGGAGTCACAAGTTGGGACTACCAAGTTGGGACTCCAAACTTCAGACCAGTATACTTTTCTTATATTTAATTAGAGTTTTAAACAAAAAACAGATAAAAATTGAGGCAGAATTTAAAAACAAAAATATTATCATAACAAAACGGGGAAATTTTTCGGAGATCGTCAGGTTTGTATGTTTTAATTGCCAGAGAGCTTCATTTCGCTTAGACCGAAGAATATTTTAATCGTAAAAAATAAGTTCATAAAGGATCAGAAAGGAAAAGATTCTATTAGGGCGAATAAGGTCTAATATTTATTTCAAACTTTCAAAAACTCATTTTGTTCTTTTATTTTATTTGAATTTATCGTAAAAATTCTAATTAAATTTGGAAAAAATTACAACTTATGACGTCATTTCGAATGCCTACGCGTTTTTCTTTTATGAACAAAAAATTATGTTTCTGTCCTCATATCGCCCAAAGCGCCAATATCGCTGAAAGTGCCCAATATTTCCTAAATTTTTGGCCATGCTTTTTGAGCCCATTTTTTCTTCCCTTGTTTCTGCACGCGTTCCCTTCTTCTTTCTTCCTTTCATTTTTATAAGCCTGATATAAGTCGTTTGAAATAATTGATCCAAAAAATTGAAACAAAGACCGAAAACTTTCATTTGAAACCACTAGGTGGCTCAACTTTTTATAATATGTTAAAAAATTTTCAACATTCATTGACCCAGGAGCGTTTTTTCAAATAACTACAGCCTGAGTTTTCTTGTTTACGGCGCTTTTTATATTCCGCCAGGTAGACAAACATATTAAATTTCATTTTAATTTTAGATAATCGATGAGTAAATTTTGACACGTGATTTACGGCTTTTTTTTAATTCCGCTTCCCGCGTTTTTTTATTTCGAGCCCCGCGTTTTTTTAGTCTGTCTACCCGGCGGAATAAAAAAAAGCCGTAAACAAGAAAACTCAGGCTTTATGAGTTTCACTTTGGCCCCTTGTTCTCCCAAAACCATTCTGACAGTGCGTTAATCGTTTTCTAATTCACTGTTTTATACATACTTTTTCCCAGAATAAATAATTTTGATATGACAACCCTCACTTAAAAACTATCGAAAATTGGTGTTAACCTGACATCGCTATTTACATATGACCTAAGAAAAGTCCTTTATTTCAAGCTTGAAAATGTTAGCGAACTAAAAATTAGAAAGAGTCTTTTGTGTAAAACATGTTTTCTTATTTCGATGAAAGTATTCTCTAAATAAAACTTTGACAGTCTACTTATAAGTTATGATTCAATGTCATTTTGAGGTTAATAAGTACTTCAACGCTGAATATTTCCCACATTTTTACTATAGGTTGCCCGGGTTATACAAAAATAGGACATCAAATAGTAGGTCAAAAAAGAAAAAAAATTTCCCACCGGGTCAATTATGATCTGTTTGTGTTTGCGCCGGAGTTTGAACCACAGGGTTTCTGGTCGAAATTCATGAAAATTATTTTTTTAGAAACTTTTGAAAGCTGAAACTCTATTAAACTCTATTCGTAACGGGTTTATATTAGGTTCCAGCTTGTGATAGTTATAAGGGTTTGCATGGATTTTCATTCTATTTTTTGCATGAGTATTAGCAAACTCTGGGGAAAGTGGGCATTGAGATATAATATCCGGTCAAGGAGGCATTCCTATACGCGCCTGGTCCTGTTCATCCAATTTTTTTATGAAATTATATGGATCACCCGCCCTCATAGTACAAATCCTAAATATTTGAAAAATGCGAAATCTTAGCATTTGATTGGTTGATCCTTTCTTCATCTGACCAATGAAATCGGCCTATTCCGCTATTAAGGGTTTTGATTGGGTGCTAAGATCTTGCGTTGTTTATATCATTCAAATATTTAGGATTTGTACTCTGAGGGCTGGTAATCCATATAAATATTAAACAGGTCATTTTGCGAAAAAATTATTATTTCATCAAAACTATGGGAAATAAGAAATACAGTCGAAAATTCATAGACTTTCTAGATAAAAGCAAATGACCCGCATTTACCGTCTGAACCATTGATATTTATTTTAACCAGAATTAGAATAAATAGTACAACCAAGCGACTGAAAAAAACATTTTGAGATGAAAAAGTTTATTCGGGTCCACAACATCTTTATGAAATACGTTACGTATTATATATTTGGTTTTTTGCTATATTAAAATATTATTTTACAACGTTTTGAATTTATTATTCATCTTCAGGTAATGAGTGAGAATGAATAATAAATTCGAAACGTTGTAAAAATACAATTTTAATTTAGCAAAAAACCAAATATAATTTGTGCGTCAAAAACCCAAATTACGTATTATACGTTCTAAAAAGTTATGTTTGTAGAAAAACATATTACAGATGGCCATTTCAAACTTGATTCTCACAGCTGAATTTCAATCAATTATGAGCTTAAAACACTGGGTAACCAATATTCATAAACCGCAAAAATCAAATTTACATTAAGAGATAATGATTGAAAAATTAAATCATACGTTCTAACTCCACGTGATTTTCGATTCAGTCCTGAAATTTTATCTTCGTGAACTAAAGCTTATAAATAAGGAAGATTAAAATCAGAAATCCAATTGCTTGGTGATATAATAGCACCCGAATTAGAACTGCTTTAAAGCTATCAAAGCTTTTATCATTTCTTAATGATCTAAGGGGGTTTTAAAGTTTTAAGGAATAAACTCACAGCCTTGGCGAACAAATTATAAGCAGATAATGTAGGTCCTTAAGAATTGATCCAATATAATTCTTCAGTAATAAACGCCGGTTCGAAAGATAACCACCGTTATGTAAGACAAAAACCAAAATTTCAATTTATTCTTCAATTTGAAGGCTTAGATTTAATATTTGACGGTTTATACAGAATGTGTTTTTGCTTTTGGGGTTTTCCCCGGGGAGATCGAAACGCCCCTTAAATAAATTAACCAAGTCGCGCTCTGATTGGTTAGGCGTGAATCTCCTCGGGGTAAACCTCAAAAGCTGAAACACATTCGGTATGATAAACATTCGTTGACCCTAAAATGAGTTCAAAAATATAATCTTTGGACCACAGCGGTCAACTTTAATGATAACCGGCCCCTTTTAATTAAATTGACTTGGTACGATTTTGAACTTTCAGATAAATTTCGTTCTATCAAAGATTTTTAAATAAGCTAACCTTATTTCTAAAATTCTGAGTGTTCAAATAAAGAAATAACACATCTGTTTAAATCGGGAAAAGGTATTTTGTTATTTTTAAATTGTTAACATCAAAATTTGAAAAAAAAATAACAATGCTAATCATGGAAGCTGTTTTGAGCGGTGAACTTTCTCTTATTCTTTTATTTAACAACTTAAACCTACGCATCAATCAAAATGGCTTCCACGATGAGTATAGTATTTGAAAAAAACGGCCAAAACTTCTTTTTTTTAAGAATTTATTCACATACGAAAAATTAGTTTTGACCAATCAAACAAAATATTGTACAAAAAAATGTACGGTACAAAATAAAACGTGATTGGCATTATTTGATGTTTCCATAAACATAGTTGAAAAAGTTTGAAACTTATTTTTTCGAATTTATTTTCAACTTCTGGTAATTTTTATTTTAAATGTTGTCAGGTGCTGAAACCATAATATACATTTTGATCAATTTTATACGAATTTGTTAAATTTCGATGTATATTTTCCAATTCGAAAGTAAATTGGGGATAAACTTGTAGAAATTGCTTATTTTTGGCAACTGTTTTTCAAACCACTAACGTGCATTTGTGGGTGGCATATCGTTTGCACGTGAAAATTATTTTTTCAATTTTAGCATTGATTTAACGCAAATCCATTTTGAAAAAATAATATTTTTACAGAAACTCCTTAGATTCAAATTTAATTAAGAAATAGAAGTCCTTTACTTGTATTTAATTAATATATTGTATTTTTAAGAATTCTAATCTTCAAATTGTCAGCCAAAAAGATCAGAGTTAAAATATTAAGGAAAATTTAGACAATTCGTATTATCAACTCGTCCAAATATCGTGAGATCCCATCTTAATATATCTAATCTCATTGAATTTGTAGGATCAAACGGTATGCTCAAGTGTAAAATTCCGTCTAACAAAAATATATTTGATTTTCTTTTCTTCAAGTTTTTATCAGTAGTATAAACCCCAAGTTGAAGGCTTGAATTTTTGCATAAAAAGATGTGAACCGCTTTAAAAAATACACTTTTTATCATGAACTTCTATCAAAGATTTTTGGAGTCAAAGATATCGATAATTATGCCTTGGTAGGTCTTAACACTTCTGCCCTAGTTAAAATATAGGCGATAAGTGTTTTGCCCAACCAAGGCATAATTATCGATATGACGTTAACTAATATAGCTTTATAATATATTTAAATTATATCCTAAAATTAAAATCTACTCATTTGATTATTTGGTTGACCATATCCTATTCCGAGTACACTAGATCAAAATTGCCTATGTAAAAATACAAACCAATTGTGTGTTCAATTCAGGGATTTGGTTGGTGGGATTCGCCACCACACCTAACTGGCCTCTCTCCTATTCCGAGTACAGTAGAATTATAACTAACCAAATCCCTGAATTGAACACACAATTTGTTTGTATTTTTACCTAGGCAATTTTGATCTAGTGTACTCGGAATAGGATATGGATAACAGATTCACAGTTTGTGAGTCACAAAGGATCCTGAATATTTGAAAAAATGCGGAATCTGAGCATTTGATCAGTTGATCCTTTCCAAATCTGACCAACGAAATCGCCCTATTCTGCAAGTTAGGTGCTAGAATCTCGCGTTGTTTGTATCGTTCAAATATTCAGGATCTGTCCTTTGAGGGTCCGTATTCCATATCCTATTCCGAGTACAGTAGATCAAAAATGCCTAGGTAAAAATACAAACCAATTACAAGGTAAAAATTACAAGGTAAAAATACAAACCAAATACAAACGAGAGTGAGACGGGCCAACCAACCAATCAAATCCCTGAATTGAACACACAATTGGTTTGTATTTTTACCTAGGCAATTTTGATCTACAGTACTCGGAATAGGATATGATTACATGTTTTTTTTATAAATTTCAAAATGATGAAATTTTTTATACAATGGACGATGTTCGCTCTTTTTAGTTTCAGTTTCAATACTCTGGTTTTTAATTCTATATCAATTACGGGTCCCTCTGGTCGTTTTTGCCACTTTTTAGCCAGCATTTTTTGTAATTCGGTTTTCGAAAACGACTCGCCGGATTGAGTTCTTATATAAGTCAAACTGTGCACAAATATTAAAATAAAATAAACTTTAAAAAATGGTTCGAATCAGGCCATTGTTCTCAATTTTTTTAAACATAAATTGATAATTTAAAAATGTCAGTAATGTCAGAAAAAAATAGTCGGATTGTGATCAATTTATTATTCACTAGATATTCGCGCTAAGTTTGAGCTATCAAAAAACATAATCAAGTGAGTTTTTTTCAAAAGCCGAATTACACAGCCTGAGTTTTCTCGTTTATTGCGTTTTTTTTATTCCGCAAAAATTCTCGATGGTGATTGGTCAATATCCAAATCACCTGAATCTGATTGTTTCAATTTTTCGGAAAATAAAAACGCAGTGAACGAGAAAACTCAGACTGTATAAAACATTTTAGCTAAAAAAGTGGCAAAAAACGACCATAGGGCCCCTTAATCGTTATATCTAAATACAGGAACACATTAGGTGCGCATATCAATTTTCGTTTCTATATTTAAGAAATGCAAATTGATATAAAATAGACATAATGTACCTTATTTGAAACAGGAAGTTCTAATGTCAATTTGGCAAAAATTGTGTCCGATTTGAAACGTTCGAAAGCATACGATAATAAAGATGAGTTTAGAAGTCATGATTCCATGGTCAATGTGTTTCAGTTATTTTTCATAATCGAAAAAATACAGTATGTCACGTTTTTGCTTTCTGTTTTCCAATTTGCATAACTTGCTATCCCCCATTCAGAACGATCGATTTTGGCAAATACCTACGTATTTTCTAGATTAAACCAATCAAAACGGTGGAATTCAGATTTATGCAAATTTGAAAAAAGAAAGCAAAAACGTGACATTCAGTATGAATATTATGGCATTCACATGAAAATGAATATTATTATTACCTGAAATGCAGGCTGCATTATGCACCATTAACCATGAAAATTTGACTTTTGGTTTAATTTTTATTAGAGTATGTTTTTACACGTGTCAAATTGGACACATTTCAGATGCTTGATTGTTACTGTACTCAATTTGTCAATATTCTATCACAGTTACCAATATTAAATTGCCCAGGCACCGTTTTAGGGGTTTTTTCTTGCATCAACAACTGACCGACAACGTGATCATAAAATTTCAGATTGAATGAAATAATTTCAATTATTCTCTGATCACTTGAACTCACATAGCTAAGAATTTCGTTTATCACGCAGCGGGTTTAATTGCTAGAAATCCTTTACCAATTACACATTTGCTAAGAAGAAATTTTCACAAAATATAGACTTTGAAAACCTTTCGAACTAAACTGAGTTTAATTATTAAAAAACTGTCATTGACAAAATGATTGTCAAAACTTTAAGAAGGCGTGGCCTTCAAGGCCTTTTGAACCCCAAAACAACATTACAGGGGGACCCAATATCTCCCGCCCAATATTGCCGAATTTGCCAATAACCCTTTAACAATTTTTTGTGAATCTAGGATGTGCGGGCTGAAAAGCGGCCCCATGAGTGGCTAGGAGGGGTCTTAGGAGCGTTAGTATTGAGTCCCTCAGCCCGCACATCCTAGATTCACAAAAGGTCGTTAAAAAGATATGACCGAAATTTTCGGGCAAAAAATTCCCGTTATAGGCCCCCAGTGCAAAAAGGTTGCCCAATATTGCCGAATTTGCCGATATGTCAGAAATTTGTCGGCAAAAAACTTTCGGCAATATTGCCCCCCCTGTAAATGCGTTTTTACTCAACAAACGATTATGGCTCGACATTGTCATGATGACAAACAGTTTTTTTTTTCAAAATTATAGAGTTTGATATTTTTTACATTAGCTCACTTAAAAAATAAGCTCATTACCGATCGAACATTGTCCGGAAATTTACAGGAATTATGCATTGTGAGAAATATCCGATTTTTTTATTATATTTAATTTTTTACCTTTGAATTCTGCCAAAGATGTTTATTTCTGTTTTCGCTGATAATCACAGTTCAAAATTTAGAAATTTACTAGCTGCACATCCTTTAAAAAGGCCAAACAAGCTTTTCTTAAATTTAAGGGGGTATATCTGTCTGATTAAATGAAGGCCTTAGAGGCATAAAAAATGCTCCAAATTGATACGGGGTGATAATTAATTGTACTAAGAACCCAATCATCAAAAACGTTTGCTCGAATTTGACCACTAAAACTTCAAAATATCGACTTGACGTAAGCCAACTTTCTCATGAGTGATTAACTGGCTTTCTTTTGAGCCTACTTTCGAAAAAATCGAAGCACTTTGTTTTCGGAAATTTTTTGGAAAATGACCAAAAAAATCATATTTCGAGTTTGAGCTGGAAATTGCAAAATAAGCCCACGATGGTCGATTACAATTGTTCGTAGGAATACTTGATACAAATTTGAGCCATTTTGCAAATATATCGTAGGAGGAGATAGATTTTGAAGTCTGAAATTGTGAAAAATCGTCGGTTATTTGGCGTTCTAGAATTGTTTCGTCGCCCGATCAAAAAAAGCTCGACGATAAAAGATTGGCATACTTCCGTTGCGTGATCTGTGAAAATGTAAGCTCAATTTGATATACCGTATGGGAGAAGATAGTTTTTGCAGTTTGGTAAATGACATCTTGTTACGATACTGTACCTATCGGTGTAATGGTCAAAAATATTTTGTGATACATTTTTTCGAAAGATGAAGGATAGATCTACAAATCAGCATTTTCGGTTTTTGTCATGAGCTCTTAGTTTTCAGAATATATCACGCGTGAAATATGTCAAATTATCCAGATATACCCCCTTAAACTGAAATTCATAATTTTTTTTTATAGTGCAAAAAATACTTTTATCGTCCTACTTTCACTAAATTTAAGTCGATAGCTTCGACTGTTTATAAGTGAGCGTAAATTGGAAAGGTCTGTTACAGCGACAAAGGTCTCGTTGATCATAAAAGAATAAACGCTTAATTGAAAGTCGAAGTTAACTGGGTCCCGATTTCTGGTTTAACGTGGCTATTTTGGTAATTTTCAAATAAGAAAATCAGATTTAAGTACAAAATTGGCTTCGAAGAAAATGAAACATTTTTGATAACGTACAAGAATAATTGCCAGCCCATAAAACTTGCGATTATTTTAACAGACTTTGTTGCCAATGCGACGGTAGCTATCGAACGACTATAATTTTATGACCTTGTTTAATTAAAATTATAGATCACGAACAAAAATTGTGAATTTTTTTTTCGTAATAAAACTTGAATTTAACGTTTCGTGTAATTTTCTTTCTTCAAACTAGTGAAAGTATAATTATTCAATGCATTCAAATTGAGTTGTTATAAGAAGAACTTGTTATCAAAAAGAAATGCCTTATCGGGAATATCTCCCCTCTAATTTCTTATCTCTGTGTTTCAGTCCTGTATTAAAATTATATCATTTATAATGATAAATTTGAACATTCATATCATTCAGTATTTTTTGGTCACATTTCCAATAAATGAAAATATATTCAAAAATGCCTATTATCAGGTTTTAAAATGTTTTATTCGATCCTATCCTGGATTACAAAATAACTTGAACTGTTCATAATCTTAAACCAGGTTAATTTGCTACAAATACAGTCTGTTTGGTCGTGAATTTGAATTTATGATTGTTTTGTTAAATAAGAGTACTTCAAATTATCTTATTGGTCGGCTGTGATGTAAAATTAAAGCTGTTTTCGTTGTTGTTGGGGCACCTCAAAAAATATTTCCACAGGTCAATTTCCGGAAGAATATTGTAATAAAATAAATTTAAAAAATTTAGAATTTTGATGAGAAAATTGAAACTTTGCATCTAGATTACTAAGCATTGACAGATTTGTCTGTGCAACAGACGAATCGTACTAGATATCTCGAAGTTTTCGTTGTGACCAAAAGTTATTTCGTGGTCACAATGCGTGACCGTCAAAAAGACAAATTTGTCGCTGCTAAAAAAAGTTAGATTTATTTCATGGACAATTTGATAAAGCAAACTAAAACTTTAATTCTGTTTATAAAATTGTAATTTTTTAATTTAGTGCTATTTAATGATTTTAAATTTATTCGGAAATTAAAATTTCAAAAATTACTTAATTAAGTAAAAAATTAATCAGAAAATAAATATAAAATCTTAATGTGGGGTATTGAATTCAGGTCACTTTGAGGTCTCAAACGTCCCTCGAATTGCTAAGAAACCAGAAATTAGAAAAAAATCTCAAAGAAGTACGAAATTTACATTTTTGAGTAATGTTCTGAGTAAATTTTTCTGGAAAACCAAATTTTCGACTAGAAAAACTCATAATGAAACTCAAGAAGCTGTATTATTATCTTTTATTTTCAAGATTAAAAACTTTGGTTGCTAAAGCGTTTAAGACTTGACTAATAAACTGAGCATTAAAAAACTAAGTTTTTGATTTTTGGCTTTTCGTTTGAGATAACCCCAAAAAGAGTGTTGACTTTTTAGCGCCCACCTCGAGGTCCTGCTCCCTTGGACAAATTGAAGAAGCCAAAAATTTGTGAGAAAAGTTAAATTTAGATAAGAAAATGTTTCAACTATTGATATAAACTGTATCCTTTCGCAACCAATCTATAGTGACAAGGTTGTCCAAACCGTTGAAATTTTGGTTTTGTGAAGTTTGATTGAATTCTTAGATGACTCGAAATAACCACAAATATTAAGAATCAAATAAGACAAAAAAAATACTCCCATTTATTCAAATTTTTTAAGATTATAGAGTTTTTTAAGATATGTTTTGCAAAAAAACGTAAAATTAGTCCGATTCGGATCATTGTTTCAAATTGAAGTTTCGAAGTTTTTTATTCTTTTTTTAAGATATGATTTTAGTTATTCAGTTCAAGGTTTAATAACATAGAACATTGTGTTCCCATTTTATTCAATATTGCTTAGACGGTACTAATTAGTCACTGTTATCTCGAATTTGTGAAGAGATAAATTTGGAAGTGAAAGCTTAATTTGAAAGATAAACGGTATCAAAAAGCGGTTTTCTCAGGACCATAAACGATAAGATAATATTTGAAAATCGTACGCACGTGAGAGTTAATACAATTTTTTCAGCGGAAACTCAACGTCACATAGTCAAACCTTAATTGTTCCTATAAAGATGTCATAGAATTGCGTGAAGTGTCGGGCATTAGAAATTAAGGGGCGACCAACATTTGGTCACCAACTGTCAAAATTCTAGCCTTTTTTATCAAAACTATTTTTTTTGATTTATGATTTTTATGTGATCTTTTTCGAAAATTATCATATCGAAAGCGGAAATGAGCCGTCTCGTATATCAAAAAATCTTGCGTCATCCAATTAGTTTTTAACGGAAAACCTGTTCAACATAACCAGCTTTAAGTAGAGGATGGATGATCTATTATAGATATAAGTTTTGCGAGGTAATTCGGATAGACTCGTAGTCTTATAACACAGCCACCGGAACGGCTGAACAGCCGAGTCATTAATCGCTGATTATCTGCGTTTTAACAAAAACCTTAATCAGTAATTTCCCTTCAAAAAATTCAGAAAATTTAATCGCGGGGTTAAAAAAATATTATGATTGGCTTACGCAAATTTTTTCATTTATTGCTTCATGTCAGTTTTAGACCTGACCGGAGACGTCCTACTCTGTTGTTACCATAGAATTTAAAATGCTCTTTTTCACTTTATGTTTCAGGTTTTAGTCATTTTTCAAAAGTTTAAAGTATTAAGAAACCAGTATGGAGACTTCAAATACAGTTTATCTAGAATGTAACTGAAATGCTATAAATACATTCAGACGATTTGAAATCAGGAATTTCAAAACTAAAAAATGGGTATCAATGTTTTTAAGCTATCTTGTAGAGAATTTTTTCTAGTCATTTTAAGACGTAGGTTTTTTCGTTTTTGGAATGTTTTCAGAAAAATATTGATTTGAAGGTCAAATTTTCATGTCTGCAGTTATCCAGCTTTGAAAGATGCAGATCTAGCGCTAGCGTACTTTATTTTTCTGCAAACAGGAGTTAAGGATTTTTCGGTTGGAATTTTTTCGATTTAGAGCAAACCGACCCCCTGGTCAACCACAATGACCGTCAAAGTTCAAGATCAATCTCAAGTTCATCGTATAGACTTGAAAATGCCTTCAAAATAATTGGAAAGGTCGACTTTTTCATGAAAATATAAGCAACTATGGGTAAATTATGTACTGGAAGGTCGCTAGAAAGGAAAAACTTGTCAAACCTCAAGGTCAATCCCAAGTTCATCCTATAGACTTACAAGTAGCCTTAAAAAAATAAGAAAGGTCGATTTTTTGATGAACGTATTAGCAACACTGGGTCAGATATGTACTGAAGTCGCTAGAGGGCAATTATTTGACCAGTTTTTGCTCTCTAGCGACTTCAGTACATGATTGACCTTTTTTGTGGGTAGTTGTGAGTCTATACGATGAACTTGATATTCACCATGGGGTTTGACTAGTTTTTGCTCTCTAGCGACCATCCATTACATAATTAACCCATAGTTGCTAACATTTTCATCGAAAGTCGACCGTTCCAATTATTTTGAGGGTACTTTCAAGTATCTACGATGAACTTGAGATTGACTTTGAACTTTGACCGGGCATTGTGGTTGATCGGGTGGTTGGTTTGCTCTAAATCGAAAAAGCTTTAACCGAAAAATCCTTACCTCCTGTTTGCAGAGAAATAAAGTACGCTCGCGCTAGATCTGCATCTTTTAGAGCTGGATAACTGCAGGCATGCAAATTTAGCCTTCAAATCAATATTTTTTTCAAAACATTTTAAAAACGAAAAAAAATCCTACGTCTTATAACGACCAGAAAAATTTTTCTACAAGATAGCTTTAAAACATTGATACCCATTTTTTAGTTTGGAAATTCCTTATTTCAAATCGTCACAGCATAACTACAATCAACTCGAGTTGATTGAACTGTTTAAAAAACAAAGACTATACTAGACTGTACTTAAGTGAGGGTGAAATATAATTAGTTCTTATCATAACCTAAGAATTGTCTTCGAAATAAACGGCGTATAAAATTGTTTTTTATTGCGCATTTTGAAAAACCGCTGGATGAAATTTTTGCTTATTATTCAAAAATATAAATAAATCTAATAATTTTGAAGATCGAAAAATCTAAGATTATAAAGAGTTACACTCAATTATTTGTGCTATCGACGATGATGCATTTTAGTCTGGTGTTCAAAATAAATAACCATCTAGTCCAGGTTACTCGGACTATGTAATAAGTCTTTTTGTTAAAAAAGTGTCATTTAGGCAAAAAATTTCTAGATTTAACAAGATGAAACCAAAGAATTTTTTTATGTATCACAATTTGATACTGAAAAACGATGAGACTAGAATTTTTAGGAAAAAAGTTATACTGGAAAATTTAAATTCAGCCAATAAATTTAACTATTGTAGCAGCAAATGACTTGGTAAACAAATTCTAAGTAAAGAGACGAGGTAAAAAACTGAAAAGTTCTCTCAAATGAAATTTAACTCGAAAGTGTATAATTTAAGCAAATGAGATAAAGGTTCAAAGAATGTCTTGGAAAAAATATAACCACAAATTATAGTATCAGATGCCGCCAGTAATACCTAAATATCACATGATTCCCAGTTTGGTTGCGGATAGCATATTTTTAACTCTTCAAGGTCTGTAATTATTTCTAATTTATGAAATATTATAACATTCGACTTGTGGTAACTATCCAGGTGTATTAATAAACAGGTGTTAAAGATTACAAACTGCGTCTCTGTTAAAAAAGGCTTTAGAAAGTTAAATAGGCTATCTTAATTTTATATAAAAAGTTGTTTTTCTTACACAATGTATAAGTTATAAAAACATCTTCACGAGCGCTTTCTGTTAGAACGGTACCTATAATCGTGTCAGAGTGGATCAAGAAGAGATAATCATGATAATCATTGTATTTTTAAAGTGGCATTTTGAAAGCGTAGAGGTCGTAATTATGGACTTTTGTACAGTGGATTATAAATCAATATAACGGCTCCGGTACGTCTGAGGTTAGTCGTTCGGTGAATCTAGCCCTTTACTTTTGAAAATAATTTGGCAATATAATTTTGGGACCCATACAATGTTTTGAATGCTTAGGCTGTTATTGGTTTTTCAGCATTGGAAATCTATGATAGTTATGAAAAAATGAAAAAGTAAATTTTGTTCAGAATTTTTCAAAGATCAATAAAAAATGTTCGAAAATTTCAAAATTTTCGAAAAACTGATGGTTTCTTATTAACTAAAAGTTGTCCTAATCAGAATAAAATAATAAAGTCCGACATTGTAACTGGACATTCTTCAGTTTTGAAAGCAATTTATCAACGAAAGGGATTTATATTTCCGAATTTTTGTCCGAGTCGTTTCTGAAATTGCATGATCCTAATTTACTGATAAAATTGAAAGATATGTTTTTAAAAATGAAGCTCGATATAAAGTTTATAAAATCGGGCAGGAATTCTGAGTCTCCGAATCTGCGATCTGTATTTCAAGGCAAGATTTTGGTAAAATTTCGGACCAGAGTAATTGAACTAGAAAATGACAATGGTAGTTGTCCAGCATCTCTGCATTATCTAGTTCGGCGACTAGGAGACTAAAAAATGGAAATTATTTTGCTTCATAACTACAACACACAATGTACATATTGGATAACTGAAATTATTTTTACAAAAATATTAGTGCGTACAGAAGTTTGATCTTACCGAGTTCAATTTTCTTTGTAAAATTTGCTCAAAGTTAAAAAAAAATTTTTCAACCCCGATCAGCTGGTAAAATGGTTTTTTTTTTAGTGGAAAGTTTCCCTTTAAATTAAGCATCGTCTGTATTGATGCCTGCTTTGTCTTTGGCAGCCAAACATTTGGCGTCTCACAGTGAGACTCTCACTGTCAGATTCATAATTAAATATGTCACGATCGTTGTTAAACAAGTAATTTACCAAATCTTCTGTCTTTTGACAAGGTCCTTAAATAAATAATCGAGTTAAACATCAGTATAATAAATCATTATTTGATCCGCTGAAACCATGTTAGAGCATCTCTGTAATTACCATCTAAATTACGTTAGATTGTGAATGGAGAAGTCAGCGATCAGAGGTTAAACCTTTGAATAAACGGGTGATGTCACGTGATGAACGGTTTTTCAATTTAGAA